>JAOUQZ010000002.1:22628119-22640140 GCA_028564935.1 Neosilurus hyrtlii
TCTCTCTCTCTCTCTCTCTCTCTCTCTCTCTCTCTCTCTCTCTCTCTCTCTCTCTCTCTCTCTCTCTCTCTCAGATAATCGCACGTATCGCTTCCAGGCAGAGGATGAACAAGAATGTATGATGTAAGGTTTACGTTCCTTAAAACCTGCCCTATTCCAGAATACACCTATAAACACACACGGACACACTGTCGAGTCTAGTTTTAGAGTTTTTTGTTTGCCCTGAATGCATTGTACTATTTTCTGTGTAGTCTACCATCACTTTCACCTGCACACACACACATGGAAGGTTAACGGAAAATGTCACATGATATCAAACAACAACTTAAACTTGGAGAAAGAGCTGCTGAATTTCTGATGAACTATTTTCTCTCTCTCTCTCTCTCTCTCTCTCTTTCTCTCTCTCTCTCCCCCTCTCCCTGTGTGTGTGTGTGTGTGTAGTTGGGTGTCTGTACTCCAGAACAGTAAAGAAGCGGCTCTGAACACAGCTCTGGGAGGAGATCAGCTGCAATTTCCAGGCAGCGGGCTGCAGGACCTGGCGCGTTCTGTCATTTCAGGCCTGAGAAATCTTCCAGGCAACGAGGCCTGCTGTGACTGCGGAGCTCCGGGTATGACTCACAGCCACACTGCTAAAAACATTTTCAGATATAAATAATTCCTTACTTGTTTGCTTTGTTTAATTGTCTGTTTGATTTTTCCTGTAATGTCTCCATGCAATCTAATGCATAAAAATTGTGGCTCAGTACGTCACCCCCCGAGCCCATATGCAGAACCATTAAAATGGTACACAGCTAAACCGTGCTTATAATATTACTATCATTATTTAACTTTAGAAAGTATTTACTTGCAGAATGTAGAACATACACATTTTCATCTAATAGACATAAACAAAAGAAAAGTGGTCCACTTCTGCAGATTTAAAGTTTTGGCTAACATTAAAGGTGAAGTCATGGGTTCTAATCCCAAACACATTTTGCTAAATTCAGTCCACTAGCTGTCCATGTTGTGTGCTTGCTTAAAAAAATGCAGAGTTTATACACAGCCATGGCTCTTTAGAAGGGAAACAAGCAGTCTCAGATTGAACAACACAACACTATTCCATCCAATCAGCAACAGAAGGTGCATTTTGCTTGTGTACAGCAAGAATACACCCTGTTTAAGATTAGCTGGAGGGGAGATGGGGTGTCATTGTTAGTGTTGTTGCCTTGAATCCATAAATTTGGTGGGCTGGGCTTCTGAAGGAGCCCTGAAGGGAGGGGTGTATTTGTTTGGCTGTTAACAATTTCAGCAGTCATTCTCCAGAATTGATGACTGCACCTTCAACCACTTGACTGCTCTTAAGTTTGTGTTATGAGTCAGACGTCACATGGCGCATGCTGTACGTACATATTGAGATGCCCTGCCATTGCAAAAGCTTATGTACAGTATATTGTAGTTAAAACTAACAGACATTATACTATTTTACAAATTCTGCTGCTTTCCATATGTTCACAATCACACAGTTTTATGATATTACAAAGCATAACTTTAGGGTCTTAGGATCTCTCCAGCATGAATGCCTGAGGTATTATTTATTGTGTTTGAGCAGGTTTTAAGAGATCTTGCCATCTAGAGCTGCTCTCTAGAAGCTTTTGGCTTTCTTTTATTTTGTCTCTAAATGCCTTAAACCATGTGGTCTCTCTTTCAGAACCCACTTGGCTCTCGACTAACCTGGGCATCCTCACCTGCATCGAATGTTCAGGAATCCACCGGGAGCTCGGCGTTCACTATTCCCGCATACAGTCACTCACGCTCGACATGCTCAGTACATCTGAGCTGCTGGTAAAAAAAAAAAACACGCCCACATTTACTGCTTCCCAAATTTATGTAGATACCTGAAAAGCCTGACACATGCTTCTCTGCCTACTAGCGTGGAGGTCTACTGGGAAAATCTGTTGAACTGATTTATGCACATTCTGTTTCGGTCCATCCGTGCAAATTAGTTTTCTAACAACAATTAACAGTTCTGACAGGGGGGGTCTGCTCCACAGCATCACAGGTGTATACTGTGGTATTGCATCTGTGTTCTTGTATTGTATCGTTTCTATGGTAACACCTAACATGTGGACTTTTATAATGGAAGTTCATACTGTGTTTGTTGCCATGGTGGCATTTTCTTTGAGGAGATCTTTGCAGAGAAAGGGGACATTTGTCTAGCTATTGTTTGTTTGTGTGTTTGTTTATTTAGACACAAGATAGAGGGACCTGTTCAGCAAATTTTTCTAACTGTATTTTTTACGTTATTGTATTTTTTTTTTTTTTGATTAATTGCCATGGTATGTTAAGGATATGGTTCAGTTAGCCAGTCATTACAAAATAAACCTGACCGGGTGATCGATTGTGACTGGCTCGCTGTACGTTATGCCACTTCTTACACAGCTACTTAATAAATAAATCAGTCGAACATAATATATTGCTATTTTTTTATTATTATTTATTTTAAATTGGGTTTATTGCCTCCACTAATTGCCCCATAGCAGTGGTCTGTTATACCTGACAACTGTGTGCTCTTAAGAAATAACAGATGATTAATGCCAAGACTGACCAATCAGAATCAGGTATTAGAATGTGGCGAGTAATCAAACAATAATTTCAGAACAATAAGTTGATTAAAAAATAATCAACATCAGGGTAGTAACACGAGTTAACTCATGTAGCGTCACACCACCCCATTGTTGATTAATTAGCCTCCTGTGATGGTCCCCAGGGGTTTTATTCTGTATGTATAATATTTTGGCTAATGCTTTAAAATACTAAATAGTAAATCTTTATTATTTGAAATGCATGGTTTGTACTGTTTTGTACACAAAATTTTCCTCTAAACCTGGGTCAGTTGACAGACATAAATCTGAATTCGAGATTATAGCTTGAGACCGCAGCCCAGCATTTGTCTGATTCTGTTTGTATTTTCCTTGCAGCTTGCAGTGAGCATCGGTAACAGCAAGTTTAATGACGTCATGGAGGCCAACCTTCGCGATGACTCGGTGAAACCCTTACCGCAGAGTGACATGTGAGTTTCCCCAACACACACCACACTGTGCGCTCTGCCCTGCAGTGGGAATCGGGAGGCTCTGGACTGTTACCAGCCGGTTAACAGTGTTAGAGTTTTACGAAAGGATTTTTTTATGCCTTTTGTGTACAAACACATGTCATATGGTAAATACACCACAATCAGTTTTACTTTCATGGCTGTTTAGAGAAGTAAATCACGGGTTAAACGGCTCTTATTTGCATTAAATTGCCAAAAGATACACAGTGCTCTCCTAAGCTATTGGTGCCCTTAATGAAAAAGAAAGCACATGGCAATATGCTCACTATGTGCAGATGTTCTAATCTTGTACTAAATTTTTTATACCAGTCTTAAGTGTGTATGTGTGTGTGCATTTGTAAGGAATGCAAGGAAGGAATACATCACGGCGAAGTACGTTGAGAAGCGCTACGTGATCCCTAAAGAGCACTCGGAGCCTCTGCGAGTGTTCGATGCCGTGACGTCAAGAGAACTGACATCCCTTCTGCAGCTGTATGCCGAGGGAGAAGACCTGTCCAAACCCACAGCTGTACCTGATCAACAGGTCTCTCACTCTTTCTCTCTCACACACACACACACACACACACACACACACCTACCCCTGCATGCATATCTGGCAGTGTACACATTCACAGAAAAGAGCTACCCTCTGCTGTTCCCATGAAATACAAGAAGATTCCAATGATTGGCTAACCTCTCTGTGATTGACAGATAGTGAGTGCATTTAGTCCCTCCCACCCATATAATGAGGCAGGTTTTGCTCTCTTGGCTCCAATATTTTCACATTTATAGTGTTTTCAAAGTTCACACAAATTTTTAACCACTTTTACTAAATTATTGGAGGTGGTTTCAATGTACAGTAGACATGGCAAGCACAAGAACTGTTAATCAGTGTAGCACATCATCGTGATTTCTCTTTCTCCTTAATTTAGTCGTTTCCAATTCCCACCCATCAACTTTTGCCTTCGCCATCACACAACCACCACCGACCAGGGAGGGGCGCAAACCCCGATTTGAACTTGAACTTGTTGATAGTCGCGCACCTTGTCGATGCGCCACTCAGGAGCATCATCGTGATTTTTCATATTTAATATCTAAACCCTGTTCACTTATGTTAAAATCACAGGAGAGGGTTATATCCCAGTGTGGGTTTGATATTTAAATGTGTAACTGGTAAAGTGTAGCCTGTACTTCAAATAAATCAATCAATAAAATTGGCTCAAATCCAAAACTTTAACACTAAATTTGAGGAGAAATTGTTTGTGTTTATGTGTGGATTGTCATGAAATTTCTACCAGAGCTGAGGCTTTGGAAAAGGAAGACATCATTTAAATTTTAAAGATGATCCAGATCTAATTCTAGACCCAGGAATTGTTTGAAAGATTCTTTAACATTGTAAGCTAAGATTATTTAGGAGCGTATGGTATTACAGCAGGTCCAGCAGAGGGTGCCATGTACTTTCATTTAATTTTTTTCCTCTTTTATTTGTTCCGCTTGGCAGAGGTTTGCGCTCTCCCAAGTGCTCTTCTTACTGATGAAATTGTTTGTTCATGCACATTTTACTCACTAAGAAATCTTATCAGCTATGGACAGTTCAATTTATAAATAGGTTTAATAATCTATGAAAAGCTGTTTTATGGAGGGCATGGTGGCATAGTGACTAGCACGTCTGCCTCACAGCAAGAAGGTCGTGGGTTCGAGGCCTGGGCTCGGGCGTTCCTGTGTGGAGTTTGCATATTCTCCCCGTGCTAGTGTGGGTTTTCTCTTGGTATTTCAGTTTCCTTCCACAGTCCAAAGACATGCCCATTGGGCTAATTGGATGTTCCAAATTGCCCCTTGGTGTATGTGTTGCTCTGCAATGGTCTGTATCCTGCCTTCGCCCATTGTCGGCTGAGATAGGCTCCTGCATCCCCACTACCTTAATAGGATTAACCAGTTCAGCAAATGAGTGAGTGAGTATCTGTTAATAGGACATGGTACATGATTTCCACTTCGTTCAAGATGTTAAAGCTTAACGATGTCATATTTACAGTGTTGTTTATTAGAATTAAACATCACTAATAAATTTACACGGCATATATTAATATCTTGCATTACTTGTTTTTAAACAATAATAGTAAGACTGTTGTGAGACTGTTGGGTCAGTGTTAGATGTTCTGTCAGTGTTAAGTGGATGGACTGTGATTTATTTATATTCTATTTAAACAACGTGTGACTGAGGAGCCGAGTGTGTGAAGTGTTTATCAGGTGCTTAATGTCTCAACTGTCGCTATTAAATACCTTTTACTCAAGCCATTCATTATATCCAGACGTCACGATGCCGTAACCTTCCTTCCTGTTAGGATCTTTCTCTTTGTTTCCTGTAATTCCATGTTTCCTCCTCTCCTTTTTTCATCTGTAATGGGATCCGCTCTGCCTCCCTGTAAGGGATTTACTTCTATTATTGTCATTCCGAGTTCTGAGGATATGATTTAAGAAGCAGGATTTCGCAGCGATAATCTTTTATCTTTTGACTTTACTTATCTCGATCTTGATTTATTTTTTTTTTATCTATATACCCGTTGTTTTTCTGGTTTATTTTGAGCTCTGTCATTCTGTTGTTCTCAGGATTTGAAAGAGACGGCTCTCCATGTGGCGGTGCGTTTGGCTGAGAAGAGCTCACTGGCCCTGGTGGACTTCCTCACACAGAACTGGTGTGTGTGTGTGTGTGTGTGTGTGTGTGTGTGTGTGTGTGTGTGTGTGTCTGTGTGTATGCATCTGGCTCTTGTGAAACCCTGTCGTGGTTGGCAGGTTGTTTAGCTATTTTTAAATGTTACTGTTTAAGCGTAAAAGTGTATCTGTCATTGTTTGTATAGTTAATGAAAACAAAAACTAGCAAATGAAAATATAACTTTATTAACCAAAATAATATAAAATGTCAGTTTAAAGAAAAATACATTAAATTATGTATGTACATATATATATATTTATATATCATATAAAACTTCAATGAATAAAGCAACACAGACTAAAACTAAACAAATGAAAATGTGAACGTAATAATTCGTGTGTGTGTGTGTGTGTGTGTGTGTGTGTGTGTGTGTTCCTTACAGTGGCTGTCTGGAGAAGAAAACGGTGGAAGGAAACACGGCTCTTCATTACTGTTCGCTGTACAATAAGCCAGAATGTCTGAAACTGCTTCTAAAAGGGAAGGCTACTTTACACACAGGTACATCATCATCATCATCATCATTGTTTTTGGGATTTAAATGAAGAGCTGTGCTGAAATACACCTTCAGATTTTAACAGCAATGTAAAGAGCTGATTTGATTGGATGTCACCTAACAGTGTTACTACTGTTACAATACGATATTGCATATTACCCCTTTTGGGACACAGGCCACCGACAACGTCCTTTGAACTGTCTCTATCCTGGGCCAGTCTCTCCAGCTGCCCCCTTGTGTGGCCCAACTTCTTAGTGTCTGCCTCTAGATCACGTTCCTCGGCCGGCCTCTCTTTCTTTTCCTTTGGGGATTCCATCCGAGAGCTTTCCAACCTAACAGTATTATCATAGTATAATCAGTACGATCGTTCTAACTCCACCACTTTCTAAAGTTATATGTCTTTGGTCCTGCAAGTACCAACAATATATGACACTGTGGTTCTTTCTGTCTCTGTTTTTCAGTGAATGGTGCTGGAGAGACTGCGCTGGACATCGCCAAGAGACTGCAGCACACACTGTGTGTCGACTTGGTAGGTACATTCCACATCTATTGAACAAAACCTAATTACTGATATGTGGTGTATGTTCAGGATGTATCCAGATACGAGTACAATATTTTGAATAAACAAATACAAATGCAGGTACAATAGGAAGCTCGTCAAACAGGTTAACAGGCATCTGTCTAAGACGGGGTAGATGTTGGGACTCGAATATCAGAAACCAGTCATGCAAGCATGAGGTTTTTACATTTAGTTAAATATGAAGCTTGTGGGACAAATAAAGTGTATTCATTTACATGCATGTGCAGTATTTATTTATACTGCAAGACATGAGGTACAGTGAGTTGGTCTTTATCCTGAAATAAACCCAGACAGAGTGATCAGGTCCCCAATACACCGGTCAGCCCTAACATGAAAAATATTCTGACCACTGACAGGTAAATGGTATAACATTGATTGATTATCAGGGTACAGTGGCACCTGCCAAGCAGTGGGATATATTAGGCAGAAAGTAAACAGACAGTTCTTGAAGTTGATGTGTTGGAAGCTGATGAAGTTGATGAATTTGGATGAAATAAAAGCTTCATCTTCAGCACACTGACTCGTATCCGCGGCCACCTGCTGCTCTGTAAACACAAGCTGGTGCTTCACTACTGCGCTCCATATTGACATAACATCTCCACAAAGTGTCCTGTCACGGTTGGGGTCAGGAAGTGTGTTACGAGTTGTAAGAGTGTGTGCGTGTGTTTGGGTTGCAGCTGTTCCAGATGCTATGTGCTGTATATAAAATGGTTTCTCGCTTTACATGGAAAAGTTTGCCCACATTTTTCACTTACTCATGATAAACTGTGTCAAAATTATAGTTACCGATTTAAGGACTGTGCCTCTCTTTTGTGTGTGTGTTTTTACAGTTGGAGCTGGCTCACAATGGCAAATTTAACTCCCAGATCCATGTGGAGTACACATGGGAGATGCCACAGGAGTACTTGTATGACAGCGAAGACGATCTGGACGAGAAGGTGTGCGAACATTATGCTATCTTCATTATACACCTGTATTCGTTACTCACTCAACGCGATGGGCAGCTACACTATCTACAATCCACATCAGTACTCGCGAATATGGCATTCCACACCGCCTACGCATCATTTCAACGGTTATCATACACTGTGCTTACAACAAGGAAATTTCATGTTTATACACTACAGGAATGTTCCATCGCACGCGGCACACTCTCAATCCTTTCACTGTGGGGCTTTAATTTCATCAAGTCAGTTATTTCATAGTTATTTATTTACTCATCACTCATTTGACGAACTGCTTAATTCTGCTGGGGTTGCAAGTAGGCTGGTGCCCATCTCAGCCGACGCTGGGGGAAGGCGGGGTACACCCTGAACGGCTCGCCAGCTTAAAGCAGGGCCAACACACTAACACATTAGGCTAACTAGCTGTGCTAAATTGACCCTAGGTGTATGTCTTTGTACTGTGGGATGAAACCGGTGTACCCGGAGGAAACCCACGCAAGCACAGGGAGAGCATGAAATCCCCACACAGAAACGCCTTGCCGAGCACAGGGATCGAACCCAGGACTTTCTCGCTGTGAGGCAGATGTGCTAACCACTACGATCTATTATTAGCTTAGAGATGTGTATATATATGTGTACAGCGTAGTAGATTTTTACATTTTGTGTACTAGATTTTTAAAGTAATTGCTATTTATTTATTTATTTATTTATAAATAAATTTGTTTTTTAATCAATAAAATAATTTTTAAAAGCAATATAGCCATGTAATTATCTAGATACTCCACAGTGAGCTGGATATTATTGCAAAGTAAACCCCTCAGGATGATGCAATACCCGTCTGCTGTGCGTCAGGGTCCTAATCCTGCTGTCGGGATTTATTTTTTTGATAATAACAAGCTTGCTGTACGTTTTCTCTCATTTAATTTTAGCTTTTCACTATGAAAATGATTCATCTGTGACACGCGAGCAGTAATTCTATCTTCACATAATCAAATTTCTGCATGATTACAATAATAACAATAAATAACTCCCACCAGTGTTTAGATCAGATCTATGAATAAGCACTTTGATGGAAACAAATTATCTTCTTTATTCTTTAAAACATACCACCGAGATGAATTTGTTTTTATTATGGCTTTTTTTAATGCTTATGTTTTCCTTCATGTAGGCCAGTCCATCCCGGGGTCTGCGCTCACCTCTGCCCTCTAATGGCTGCTTTGGGAATTCTTTATGGAGTTGTACCACTGGCGACCCGAACAGGCCATACCAGAACATACCAGAATTTTTTGGTCCGAACACAGCGAGCAACAGCACCTCCTCTGGAGGCCACACACCTCCTCCCCTTCCTGCTAAATCTATTCAGAGAGGTTAGACATCTGCCCCGTTATATTAGGCAACTTTTAAACACTCACTGTAGTATGTACATTAGGGATGTGCAGCTCCATCACTGAGATATGATACACGTCTCGCTCCACATGAAGAAGCTGTTAATGCCGTATGATATGATTGTGATGTGGTGCAATTCAGCATCATTTGATTGAACACAATGTGATTCAACATGATGTGTTGTGATGTAAAGGAATATGCTGCTGTGCAGTTCGGTATTCTAGAGAGAGTTTTCGTTCTTCCTGATATTTAACAGTACAGCAGTTCAAGGATTAACAATGACGTACAGAACAGTGAGCTGGAAGTATTGCCAGAACTGCCAGATGTGCTGCACACTTTCAGCACGTAGTCTAACTCGGTAGTGAGCTGCAATCAGTGGTGATGCTTCTGTATAGACAATAAAAAAAAACAACAGTATCCTTTCACAAACACTCACAATCACTTTTATAAATGTTTTCAGATGTAAAAACAGGAAACTAAACAGAGACTTTTAGTTTGAAATACGATTGCCCGCTACTGATCAAGCCAACTTCATCCCTATCTATGAGGGCTTGGGTCGCTTTTGGCTTGTTTTTCTTCCTGTGACGTACAAGAGCTTTCAGACGAGCAGTGAGTACTTCACGGGACTTCGGAAATCTTTCTCTTAGGAAAAATTCCTGTATACGTTTTCTAATCGAGAAAATGCAGAATTCTTACACACACTGTCCAAGCATGATTTATTTCCCACACTTCGACCAATCAGATTGCGTACTGTCATTGCCATATGTAGCATATACTACTAATAATTCCATAATAATATTATAATACAATAATACTAATAAATGAGAGATTCTTAGTGTTTTCTGATATTAGAACTGATGCACTGTGCTTTCAAAGCCTGTAATTGTAAATGTAGTGAAGGAGTCTCCAGGGTCAGTGCTTTGTAACCGTCAGATAGTTCCGAATGCAGAGGTGGATGTAAACAGGTGTTTTTAGTTGCGAATACATGAGTGATAACAGGAGCTCGTTTGTCTAATGGACGTTCCACCGCATTATACATAACTATAAAGGGATAGAAGGTGTAATTCATCATGCATTAATACATCATGATAATTACTAAATTTTGGATAGTTGGAAATAAAAGCTAGCTATTTTAAGTGCTAAGAAAGATGACCAGCACACCACATTCTGATTTTATTTCTTATTTATAAATCATGCACTCTGGAACACGTCATTAATTTAAAGAATTATTTAAAAAGTGTTAAAAAAAAAAAAATCTGTTTTGTGTGATTTATTGTCTACGATACTGTCAGAATATGAACGTTTCAAAATTCACGCAGTAATGTTAACCGTGCCATATTTCATTTTATTATTTATTTAAATTCTATCCTAATGTGTAGTCTATTTCATCTGCTGCAGGTCGTTCTGACCCCCAGATCAGCATCTCCACACAGGAGTCTCACCCCGTTTCCCGCCTCAGCTCCAGTTCCTGGAGTGGCTCCCATAGAAACAGCCCTCCTTCACCCAAGCCTGATGTGGCAGGATCACGGGCTCCACGCTCACCTCTCAACGGAGTGCTGAAGAGACAGACGGTCGTCTGGGAGGGACAGAGCTCATCAGGGACGCCGAGCTCCATCGGACCTGTTGTGTAAGAGCTGCACTTACACACTGCACTAAAGAATTTACATGGTTTACGGTTGGTACTGACCTGTGACCTCCAAGTTCCACAGCACTTTCAAAACAGTTGATTTTACACCCAGCACAGATCGGGATAATCGGGTGATTTACTGACACCTCATGCAGACAGTCATTATTATAAGCTTTGTATTATTGACTCTGTATTGTAAGCTTTATTACACTACATAATTATTCAACATGTATATTTATATATTAAAAATTTGTTTCTAAAACCATCAGCACGTTTATTTAAAAAAAATCTTGAGAAAATGTGATGTAGGAATGTGATATTTTAGGTATCATTATAAAATTGATTCACAGTGTGTTTGTTTAAAAGGTGCACTAAGTTGAGCCCAGTTCGCTCCTCTTTTAAATGGCTTAAAGAGCTTAAAGGGGCTAGCTTGAGGCTTTGGGGAAAATCATATTGAAATACTGGTACTATTCGGATAACTTTATTTGTAATGAAATATTTGGTCAGATTGTCAAATATCATACAAACCATTCTCCTCTGAGCACCTATTCGACCTTCTTCATGAAACTAACATGGCAACTGAGTGTTGTTGTCCTCCACTAGAGGGCAGCAGCTCACCTCAGCAGTGTTTACTTGTTTTACTACTAAAAAATGTTTCAACTAACCCCAGTCTCTGTTACTTACACCCCTCCCTAGTTGGTTGTGGTCGTGTGATAGGGAAGGAAAGGGTGGGAATTGGATACGATTTTTAAAAAAAATGGATAATATAAAAATAATTTTACTTATTCATGTACTGCAGTACCCAAAACTGAGAATTTATAATGCACGCTTGTGGATATTCCAAAAGGAAACATATTTTATAAAGATAAATGTGTGTGTATGCAGGTCAGAGAAAACTATGTCGTATCGGCGAACGAATAGTGGAAACGGAAAGTGTGTTGCAGGTTCTCCCAGCTCTGGAAGCAGCATGGAGGAGCTGTACTGCAGTCTGACCAATAACAGCAGTGCTAATGCTAATGCTAACCTCTCAGTGCCCGTCATACTGCCACCACCCCGGTCACGCAAGAACGCCATGGTAATAAGCAACGCCAGATTACTCTATATATACATGTTCTATTCTGAAGTTATACAAATGTTTTACAGAACTCATACTCTCTCTCTCTCTCTGTGTGTGTGTGTGTGTGTGTGTGTGTGTGTGTGTGTGTGTGTGTGTG
>JAOUQZ010000002.1:22640240-22652771 GCA_028564935.1 Neosilurus hyrtlii
TACATTCTGGACAGTCGTACTAAGCATTTCACTACATATTGTACTGTGTATAATTTGTATGTGACAAATAAATTTGAGATTAGCACTAAGTACTGCCGAACTTGACTCAGCTGTCCAGACATCCAGAGGAAGATTATTCCACCACCTTGGAGCCAGAACAGAAAAGAGTTTAGATGCATTTTTCCCTTGTTCCTTGGAGGGACCAGTCGAGCAGTGTGAGAGGATCTGAGAGAACGTGGTGCTGTGCGGGGTGTGATAAGTGCTTTGAGGGAGGAGGGTCCATTTTTGGATTTGTAGGCAAGCATTAGTGTTTTAAATTTAATGCGAGCAGCTACAGGAAGCCAATGGAGAGATCGTAGCAGTGCAGTGGTGTGGTGTGGGAAAAATTTGGAAGGTTGAAAACAAACCGTGCAGCTGCATTCTGGATCAGTTGCAGAGGTCGAACCCACACACACACACACACACACGCACGACCATTCACACTTACTCATACAAACAGCCATTTAGCTTACTGTGCATGTCTTTGGAGTGTGGGAGGACACCGAAGTATGACGCACGGCGAAAACATGCAAACTCCAAGCCTTCACCGACTTGAACCCAGGACCTTCTTGCTGTGCCTGCATGCTGATCACTATGCCATCGTGCCATCTCGAGAAGACAAGCCCTTATAATTTCTATACACAGAGTGTCCAGTGTATAAATCTATTATTATTATTTTTATTATTATTAATAATAATAATAATAATGAGTAATCAGTATGAACACAGTTTGTGCTTTTGTTAAATGTTAATCCTGCATTTCAACATTTCCTCATTAAAATGTATACACCTGGATATGATTACTTTGATTGTACTTTAATGTAAATATAATATGATTAAAACCACTAATAGTTGAGTATAACTGATCTGGAGTCCAGCATGAAGCTGAGCACCAGCACCAGCACCAGCTCAGCACCTCCAACAATCCACCCGAGTGACGTAAGATCAACGCTGCAGCGACGCAGGCACGGTACTGCGCATGCGCGGGAGCGCAGAAACAATGGAGGCGGGGTGACGCGCGCTCGCGCCGCGTGAGGTCGTGCGTCCGAAACGGAAGGTTCTGGAAATCCTGTCAGTTTGCCACTTTTTGAACGGTTTATTTACAGCAGCTGTTCTTGTGAGGAAATATTGTTATTTCGTTTAATATTAAAACACTTAACGTTTGGAAACCGGGATGTTCTTGGGTTAATGTGTGTACTAACCCAGTTTAATCGAACGGGGGGTCTTTCTGAGTAAATTAAAGAGAAATGTTTTACTATTCGCAGTCGAGTGCAAAATTAAATATTAACTTATATTTTATATTATATATCTAACACTACTGTGCGTTCATGGTTGGTTGGTGGTTTGAAAAGTGAGGACGCTTTGTATCCTGTATTTACACAGGCACAAGTGAGTATCTGTACAAAGGAGACTCCTGAAGGAGTGAAGATCATCTCAGAAATCTTAACCAAGACATAAATGAGTCCCAAGGCCTGTTCTGCTCACTGAAGTGAAATCAGCATGTTCTCTCTGAAGCACAGAACATTTCTGTCCTAACCTGCACTTGCTAAGAATAGAAATCCCTGGTGTGTTTCTTCTAAGCCTCATAAACAGTTTTTTTTTTTCTCACAAGGATGGACACACACACACACACACACACACACACACAGAGATAGAGGGATAAAGATCACATTCTGACCTGTTTAGAAGACGACAGATGGAGATAGAGATGCAGCGTTGGTGCTAAGAAAGAGTTCATATTGACCCTGTTGAACCCTGAAATGCACCCAGAAACCATGGTTACAATCTTTTGCATCTGTGTTTTCATGTTCTACCTGAACTTTAAACCCTAACATGCCCCTACGGACCAAAAAATAAATAAAATAAAAAATAAAATAAAGCACACGATCTATAAATAATATATCTAAGACCTCTGTGTGTCACTAACTAAATGTCGAGCCTTGTAGAAACCCAGCCTAGGAAAAAGCAGCAACGTGGATGACTGTTCGCCCGTGTTAGGCTGGAGGGTCTGTTGGTATTACCATACATTCTGAAGCATAAACGAAGTAGAAGAGTTTCTAGGCAGCAGAGACGGTACAGGAGGCCACGTGTGAGACGTCGAGCGCCTTCCCCTGTGTCGAGTTTCTGCACCCAAGAGAGGAGCAGCATCCATAACAAACACCATAAATGACGCAAAACGTGACTTGAGGACGTAGGTTTGATGTCTACGGGCTGTACGCAAAGTTTTCTCAAAGAAAAACGAGTTTGGAGTTACTCATCATCGTCATAATGTCACAGAACATCAATTCTCCACTCGGTTTCACAGCACCTCGGAGTCTCTCCTCTCTCTGTTCAATAACAAATAGCTATTAAAAAAAAGACAAAGCCTCACGCAGCCACAGCACAAAGACAGTGAAGCATCTCCCACACATACATACACACACACATCTCTGAGGAGTAGTGTGGTGTCACGCACGGCAGAGAAGCTTCAGCGTCTCACAATAAAGCACGAGGTCTCGTGAGCGTTCTCATGGCTGCCCTCGAGAGACATCACGTGAGGAACGAAACCGAGGCCTTTCTGAAACAGTTCCTCTTAGATAAGACCTGAGAGTGAGTTCTTCTCATCCGTTGCTATTTGAGTTTGACGGGCCATGGCAGACACGTCCTGAGACCCAGCATGGACGAGAAGATGATGGTGGGCCGATGCCGTTTGAAGCGCAGCCCCTTCTTCAGCCTCTGAGAGTTTTCTGAAACGTAAAGCTCGCTCTGCTGAGCAGTGGCCGCCACTCGCTCCACCAGCTCACCATGCTCGGCTGCTTCACGCTCTGAGCGTACAAACACCTCACGCAGCTCTTCCAGGCGCCGCTCCATTTCCTGGATGACACGCCGCCGTTCCTCGACCTCCAGCAGGCGCCGGCGAGCCGCTTCAAATTCCATACTTGAGCTTGGGGTCACCAGTTTGGAAGACGGTGCTGTGACGGGAGCCGAGGGCGTCTCAGAACCAGGCTGGACACGACGGAAGTCACCCATAGAAATGGATCTCCGGGTTGGTGGTGGAACCAGGGCAATGGAAGAGGAAGAGGAGGATGGTGGAGCTGTATAGGATGGAGGCTCCTCAGTGCTTTCATCTTCTTGCTGCTGCTTTTTCATTTTGCCTCAGAGATGTTGAGTACTTGCTCGTTATCAAAGGTGAAGCCACTGAAATTGTTTTCACTTCTGTACAGAGATAGACAGGAGGGAGGGAGAGGGAGAAGATGGAGAGAGAGAGAGGAGGAGTGCTGCGATGTTCACAGAGAGACGCTCCATTCATTAATAACAGCAGCAGAGCAGCTTCCCTGCATTGAATCTGCCTGCTCTAATGCCATTGGATGCATCTGATGAGGCAACTGCCCCTGATTGGACAGCAGCATTAGCTCTCCCTCCTCTATCGACTCTCTGTTCTCCACCATACAGTCTCTATTCTCTCCATCCGTCTACTTTCACATTGTAAAACCTACCTCAGAGAATGCCCGGGATTATTTGCCTCTTTTCAAAAGGTTGTGCTCCAAAATTTGCTCTTTCTTTCCACATCTATTTGTTTGTTGCCCTTGGCAACAGAGTTCTCATCAGCATCAGCATCAGCATCTCAGCCATGTATTAATCATCCTCCCTCGTCTCTCCGTCATCCTCCTCAGCGTGGATCAGAAATAGCCGAGTGAATGCTGGACGGCTTTCCAAAGTAACATTTGGTAATGTGGCCCGAATCTCTTGTTGCTAAGTAACAGATACTGGCACTGATAAACGATGGAGGAGGAGGAGGAGGAGGAGGCAGAAGTGCTTTCATATTAAAAGTGACTCACAATATATAAAGAATAAACAGTATGATAAGTGCACTACTCAGTCCATTCACATTTTCAAAAAGGATGCTATTAAATGACATTTTCCACTGCAATGATTAGGACTACAGTAGTTCTTAAGAAAGTCACTCTTAAAGGGACACTTCACTTGAAATTAAAAAAAAAAAAAAAATCAATAAATCTGTTGTAAACATGACTATGCACTTTACTACATTAGTGATACAGTCATTTTTAGATCTAGATCGAGATTTCCCCATTTGGAAGCTAAAAATCCTCCTGATTAACCATGGAGATGAAAATCTAATTAAACTCTTTCCACTTGTTCATTATCTGCTGGCCTCTCCTGCCCTCATTACCATCCCATCAACCCTCATCCCATTTCAATATTGTGCAGCGGTGGCTCAGTGTTTGAGGCTCTGGATTACTGATGAGTGAGTCCGAGGTTCAGGCCCCTTAAATACAGAATTAGTTAACATATGAATAAATGTCAGGTTACGATTCCTTCATACCATTCATTCATGTAAATTAGCCAATGTTTGTCTGATGTATGTGAGTGTAAGCTTGTACTATGCATAGATGTGCCTAGTTTTATTTTATTCAGAAGGTCACTAGTTTATATTTAACTTATTAGTCTAATATCTGTATACTGTTATTTTTGCTGTTATGCCTTGGATGAGGATTCATGACACTCGTGAGAGTGAAGCAGCAGTCTTGTCAAACTTCATCTTCAGCCGCTTAATACAGGGTCGTGTTGCAGGGGCAGCAGCCTAAGCAGTTAGGTCCAGACTCCACTCTCCCCGGCCACTTCCTCCAGCTCTTCCGGGGGACCCCAAGGCATTCCCAGACCAGCAGAGAGACATAGTCCCTCCAGCAGCGTGTTCTGGGTCGACCCTCCGGTCTCTTTCCGGTTGGACATGCCCGAAACACCACACCAGGGAGGCGTTCAGGAGGCATTTTAATCACCTCAACTGGCTCCTCTCAACATGGAGGAGCTGCGATTCTACTCCGAGCTTCTCCCAGATGACTGAACTTCTCACCCTATCTCTGAGGAAGTCCCCTCCTTGAATCGCCACCTTATCATGGTGGATGGGTTTGCATGTCCTAATGATCCTAGGTGCTATTTTGTCGGGGGCATTATGCCCCTAGTAGAGTCATCCAAGGCAAACAGGTCCTAGGTGAAGGTCCAGACTAAGTGTGGTTCAGAAAACCCCTATGAGAGAATCAAACTCAAGGACTCAGTTTCCCTTTCCTGGATAAGGGTCACCGCCTGAAGCCAGGCCTTGGGGAGGGGCTTGAAGGCGAGGGCCTGGTGGTTGGGCTTCTGCCCATGGAGCCCGGCCCGGGCCCAGCCCGAAGAGGAGACATGGGTCCACCCTCCCATGGACCCACCACCTGTGGGAGGAGCTAAAGGAGTCGGGTGCAGTGTGAGCCGGGTGACAGTCGTAGGCATGGGTTCTGACGGAACGATCCTCAGCTACTGACTCTGGCTTTTGGGACATGGAATGTCACCTCTTTTCAAACGCACTTATTTAAACCGACTATTAATTTTAGCAGATTGCAACTTGGAAAATGTAAGTGAATACTGAAAATGTTGAAAACTATGTTCATGTGTAACCGGAGAGTTTGGAAGGCTTGCATTTCATTTCACTTTAAAGTACATACTAACAGACAATCTATCTATCTATCTATCTATCTAATTTATTTTTTGTGAGTAAGAAGTAAGCACACGGATTAGACGTACTCCACCACCATCTTACTTGTCTTTTGACTAAGATATTTGCAGCATTAGCTTAGCGCTAGCTAACGAGCATAAATTTACATCAGCTCGTCATTCTAAACATTTCAGTTCCTCATATCAGATGATACACAAATCACCCTTAGATTAATTAGATCATCATCTGTTTTCGCATTAACAGATTTACAGTTACATTTGTACGCTGGCTTCATGTCGGTCTACCGGTTTCTTTCTCTCTCTGTATTTTCCCCGGGAGGATTCATCTTCTTCAGTTGTTTAGATTCTTCAGCTGAATTATGGGATACAGTAGTGCAGGCACAGTGTGGTCCTTTTACCGCACACTACAGAATTATTAGATTATCCGGGTCATTTTTGCCTGCCTTTAAATCCACACTATCCAAACATCCTGTTAACTATTATTTGTGTATTAACGGTATGGAAGTATGAGTATTCAAACAGTTTTCCCATACAGTAGAGTTTTCAGGATGTAGGACTTGGCACCCTGTGATGACTTCTTACTCATGTTTAAGAGAGTAAAAAGAGAAGGTTGTTAGGAATGACTATTTACTGCAAACATGCAATAAGTGTTACTTTAAACAGAAACCGTATAAAAATTTAATACTTTGTTTAATTCAAAATTGTAATAATTGCTGTGGTATAAATAAACTGTAAGGCACATTTTCTCCTTCAATGATAGCAGAAATCCAAAGCAATATTGGACCGTCTCTCCATTCCTCCTATCCTGTTTCCTGCAACAGTGGAAAGAGAAGATATACGCCATCTCTCTTCCTCTACTCGATTACTTGCTTTATCCAGAGTGACAACGTTGATGAACTAACAGATAATAATAAAAAAATCCATGAATGTGTCAGCATTAGTTTATTACTTCCCCGGCTAATGCCTGTATAACTACTGTCTGCACCCTGATCATCTTTCAGTTAAAAGTACGACCCACAGAAGCTGCTTCCTGTAAACCATAAAGATCAATAATGTCTAGACACCGGAAGCTTGAGAGCCCCAGTACTGCTCTGTAGAGTGCATGTGGTTCTTACGCTTCGGACACACGATGCTAATGTTAGCAGTGATGATAGTCACTTTGTTATACCACACTGAGGTTTATTTTAGGAACACTTCAGCCTCAGTACAGGAAAGCAGGTCAAATGTTTGGTGATGGAAGTCTTCTGGATAAATACATTTTTTTATTTTTGCAGGGCTGGAATAATGCAGAAGACCCCTCATATTTTCATATCGTAAATGATAATGTATACGAAACACTCATTCGCTGAAGTGAATATCTGTGTTCCAACCCAGAACTATTCACTGATCTTTACTAAGCATGAAACAAATAATTGCTTGAGGATATACTGCCTTGGAATAAAAGAAAAGCAAACTAAAACGAGGTTGTTATGGTTTATTTGTACATTTGGAATGCACGCTCCAGTAATGCATGTTTTGAAATGCATTTAAATTCATCTCAATTTTTTTTTCATTCTTTAAAAGCGCAAAGGTCATGTTGTGTAGCTTTCTTCGTATTTTTAAGGGGGAAGGCATTTTGTTGAATTTCCAGGATTTCAGATAATATCTGTAATCCCCAGTTAGCAAACCAATCAGATTGTGCTATTCCTGAGTAGCAAACTAAATATACAATATCTTTTACATCGTTTTGATCGGACTATAGCTGTAAGTAGGAAAGTTTAGGATTTTTCTAGTCTGAACAGTTTAGTGTGAGTGGGTGTTTTTGGCCTTAACTTCAGCAAGGCTCATTGAACACTCACCTTGAATTAGATTTTGTCTGCAAGGTTTGGCAAGGTTTTTACACACACACATCTTGAAACATCCCCACATTTGATGCCCACAGCCTCAAACCACCCCACGCATCCGTCAGAAGGGATGATGCAACTCAAATGTCTACATGTTCTTCAGCAACCCCGCTGGCAACAGTGAAGTAAAACTAACCACCACAATCAAAAAATGTCTCTCTTTCCCTCTTCAGTAATTGACCTTTTCTGTCAGGGGGATCTGATTTGTGTGTGATTGTCTGATGGCTTCTTTGGAAAAAAAAAACAATAAACACACCCTTACAATTATCATGCCTACAAGTCAGAATTAGAATCAGGTGTGCCAGATTAGGTGCCATTGATCAGAACCTCTTGCAGGTAGAACGTCGCATTAAAACCTGACATCTAGGGTATGGTGTCCTCCTTGGTATTAAACTGCGTGATGTCATGTCAGGATCTAGAGAGTTCCCCAAGGTCTTTCCAAAAAAAGGTTTTGGATGCTACAAGTCTGGCAAGCAATATAAAAAGATCTCAGTTGTTTGAAAAAAAAAAAAACCTCACTACAGCCTAAGGAAAATCTACAAGTGGTGTAAAAATCTAATGATTGCCAAATTTTTCAGGACTGGCCATCACATCAAATTCAGATCATTTGATGTGAAAAGAAGAGTTAAAGCCGAAATTTTTTTACAGTATCTGTACATAACTCTTGCAAGTATTGTTGTGAAAGTGCACCTGTGTACAATCAAAATGATAATGTACAAACTTGAACTGCATAAGAGGCATGCCAGGAAAAAGCCTTTGTTGGGCAAAAAGCACATTAGAGCAAGACCACAGATTGCCAATTAAGATATAATCAAAGGCCAGGCTATTTGGACTAATGTGTTCTTGCTAAACAAATCAAAAGATAGAGCTACTGCACGCATTGATGGGTAATAGGTGGCGTCAAGAAGGCATCCCAGAAAACTCCTGAGAGCCTTTCCCCCATTTCTAATGACTCCTAGACTACACTCAGACAATCCCAATGTAATCCAGTTTTTATGGTATTTTTTTAAATGTGTAAAAAGTGACTAGCATCAGGTATTTATTCATAAAACACACTATCATTTTGTTGTGTTCTGTTGACTTCTTCCCTACTTTTTTTCTCATAGGAATCAGGGAAAAGATCCGGTGTGTGTGACTCCAGTAGTCCACACTGAGCTCGAGAGCTGAATTCAGTCCAAGCTCTGCAATCTGGCTCAGAAGGGTTAGTGCAAGGAAAGCACTAAAATGTGTAGCAGTGCTGGAAAGCTGTTTTAGCTGATGCTCTTGCTTTACCTTAGTATTTTGGGTCTGGATGGATTTAACAAAAAAAAAAAAAAAGCTCCAATTCAGCATGAAGAAAATCAAAGTTGCTTGTGTTTAATTTGAAATCTATGCTATATGGTCAAAGGTTTATGGACAGCGTAGTGATGGAGATTTGTGTTTATTCAGTTAGAAAAGCATTAGTAGGTTCTGGGAATGATGTTGGGTTAAGAGGTCTGGGGTGCAATCAGCATTTCATATTATCCCAAACATTGAGTGATGTTGAGGTCAAGGATCTGTGCAGGATACTCAAATTCCAACCATGACAAACCAGGTCTTCCTGAAGCTCACTTTGTGTATGAAGGAAACTGTAAAGCTACAGCAATCAAGGACATTCTAGATATTTGTACACTTGTGTACACATACTTTTGATGCATTTCTATCTTTAAAAGTATCTTTAGCTCAAGAATGCATTCTTTCATTTATCCACAAAAATGGTTATCGAATTTAACAAGCGTCCTTAGATCAACAGTATTCGATTAAAACTGATAAAGGTTCCATTACATAATTTTTTTTGCCTGGAAAGATCCAGATAAGCAATGAACATGGCTGAATATTGATTCAATTATGGCAGTAGATAAGACAATTTAGTTATGTACTTATGTTCTGATTTGGTAGCGGTGCACTATGATGATATTTTGAAAGCCACAGATCCTGAACACACAAGATGTTGATTTATGAAATTGCAGTTCAGAGAATAAACACTTACGTTGTTTTCATTTTCATCCATTACCCTGTATAGCTATAGAGAGAAGTTAAGGACATGTTTAAATTTTCTTTCACTTTGTACCACAGCTGGATATGGACACTATTTTAAACCTGCATGCTTCAATTTAGGATGTAAGTAGAAATAGCAGGCTGACTCATTCACCCCATCGTCAGGAGACTGTAAGTTCAACTCCTGACAACGCCATAGCCGTCCTTGCCTGGGAGCCAAAAGGAGCAATAATGGCCATTCGCTCTACCTCCTGTCAATCATGAACCAATCATGGACATCAATGAGATCATTTATACAGAAGAGAGCAGATAGTAAATGTATCATATTGTCCTGTAAAGCAGCACGAGCAGTTTGAAAAGGGGCAGCTGGCTGGATTCATGTGTTTCAGAGGCATGATAGCCTTCATGCTCCCCTAATCAAATGATCAGGGGGTGCTGGCTGGTTAAAGGGAATTTGCAGGGATAAAAATGGGAGAAATAAGCATTTTTAATAACTATTTTATTTTATTACATTTTAAGAGCGATTCTTTTAACCAAAGTGGGTCACATTAATCCAATCAGCAGATAGAAACAGTCACCAAAAGCTCTACAGTGTAGATGTGTTGGAGGTGTAATGTTTTTCTATGCATTATATTACTGACACTGGGTGGAGACAGGGTACACCCAGAGGCAATTTGGAACAGCCAATTACCCTTACGTGCATGTCTTTGGACTGTAGGAGGAACCTGGAGTACCTGGAAGCCCACGCAAGCACAGGGAGCCCAAACTCTACAGAGAAATGCCCGAGCCCGGGACTCGAACCCAGGACCTTCTTGCTGTGAGACAATAAACAAACCGTTTGGATTGTTTAAAAAAAGTGATGGCACAGAACATCACGAGTTCAAATCCTGCCCTATATTCACAACCGCAAGTGTTTTTCACAAGTAGCTATTCACAGCAATAAGAATAGCTACTTGCTACATCCTGTGCGACATGTAAATGCATTATTATTATTATTATTATTATTATTATTATAGCTGTGTTGTTTGCAGGAGAAATGGGGGAGCCAATCAGATTACAGGGTTGTGTCCATCATTATGATTACCCGCTGTGAGCTGTATCCTAAAGAGGCTTGCAACAGATTACGTGTTCAATAGCGTAAACTCTAAGTTTGCACACGTTTTTGTTATTAAACGAATGGATTCTGCCGATATCAAGCAACATCCACACACTACCGCACCGTACAGAGTTCTCTGATTTCATACTAAATCAGTTTGGATCAAAGCCAAAGCCAAATATGAAATTGTGTTCAGAATCTAAAGTGCATCCTCTTCACCTGAGCCATCCATGTACCTCCTCTTCCTTCCCTTCTTGGTCACATTTCACATTGTCTCCTGAAGCGATGGCGTAATTTTGCTTCTCTTTATTTTTGTAGTTAATTACTAAAGAATTAGCAACATACTACATGGATTCACATTTGGTAGATCAATATTATACCACATGACTTATTTTACTGTACACAAGCAATGCAACAGAAGGTGAAACGGATAGAGAAAAGTGGAGGGCAGAAAAAGATTGAGTTTAATAGAACAAAGACTTACACTCGCGATGGTCATCCCCACACGTGTTGGTGTAGAGTTTGCATGTTCTCCCGGTTCTTGTGTGGGTTTTCTTCGGGTACTTCAGTTTACATTTTTGTCATTTAGCAGATTATCCAAAGTGACCTAAATTTATTATTTGTTTTATACAACTGACCAATTTAGGGTTATAGGCCTTACTCAAGGGCCCAACAGGGGCAGCAGTGTGGCACTGGGAATTGAAGCCTCGACCTTTGGATCACTAAGGTCAACCACTGAGCCACCACCCTCCTCCCACAATCCAAAGACATGCACATTAGGCAAATTGCCCCTATGTGTGACTGTGAATGGTTGCGTGTATGTGTTGGCCCTGCAATGGTCTGTGCAGCCCATTGTCAGCTGAGATCTGAGTCTCCAGCCTCACTGCAACCCCAGAAGGATTATGCGGTTTGAGAAATGAATTAGTGAGAATTACAAAAGAGGCTCATAAGGGAATCAGTGATTCATTATATAAATTGCACAAACTTTATAGTAATTAATAACATTTTTATATTTAGCCATTTTCAGGACATAACATTTAAGATTTTAATATACTTTTCTTTTGGAAAATTTTATTGACCTAAATAAATATTTTTTGGAAAAAGTGAATAAAACACGTGAAATGTTCAATAATGTAGCTTAAAGAAATTTCTCCCTGGTGCCCGGACAGAATGAGATCTGAACCCGTGAATCGTTTTTTTTTTAGCTCAGATTCTTTTGCTGCTGTAGCACTCGGCAGATGAGCATTATAAAACGTCACTGTCAAAATATAGAATCTGACAGCATGAACATACTTCCCAAAAGTCAGTGTGTGTTAATGCCTCGGAGTGTCTGTGTTTATTAGCTACATTTACAGCTCATTAAAGATCACAGACTCACATAAAAATTCAGATACTTAAGTTTGGGAAGGAAAAAGTCTATTTCACAAGTGTGTGTGAGGAAAAAAAAAAGACCAAACAATACATTTTCACAACTGGTACCTGAACACAAGAAGAACAGAACATTACTTAAAAGGAAAAAAAAAATACTAAGACCTGTAGTCACTTCTCTGGCCTTTTTCTCAGTTGTGCTCAGCATGCTTTAATAAAACTATTTTTATTTTTTTCATTGACGGAATGAACAAGACACCTGAATCAAAAACAACAAACAATCAAAACACAGAAGACAGCAATCAATATCCAGGAAAGAAAAATCACGACTTTAGCATGCCACTACAGAACCTCGGACTTACACGATTTCATTCTTTTTCTTCTTCTTCTTCATCATAATCCTAAAAGTAAAAAAAACAAACAAAAAAAACCCCCCAAACCCTGTGCAAAAGTGCATCACAAAGCAATGTGCAGCGTGGCGAAGCAACAAGAGCATTTTACACATCAGCAGCCAAGCATAACTACCCCTGCACCCACAATGCACCTGGTCAGAGTCTCAAGCCTTTAATATTCATAGCAGTGGAGTTGTCTAAAAAAAAAAAAAAAAAAAAAAAAAAAAAAAAAAAAAAAAAAAAAAAAAAAA
>JAOUQZ010000002.1:22668165-22685082 GCA_028564935.1 Neosilurus hyrtlii
ACACACACACACACACACACACACACACACACACACACACACACACACACACACACACACACACACACACACCATTATCCACATGCTCATTTTGATAGGTTGCAGTATAACATGATAGGCTCAATAATCTACAGGGTGTAAAGGTAAATCTTTAAAATTTGTGAGGTTTTTAGGGTCATTCACTCACTCACTGATTTGCTGAACCATTTAATCCCATTAGGATCGCGGGGAGTCTGGAGCCCATCTCAGCCGACACTGGGCGAAGGCAGGGTACGCTCATCAGTCCATCACAGTCCAACATACAACATACACACAAGCATTCACACCTAGGCGTAATTTGGTACAGCCGATTAGCCTAAGGTGCATGTCTTTGGAGTGTGGAAGGAAACCGGATTACCCAGAGGGAACCCACACAAGCATAGGGAGAACAGGCAAAATCCATACAGAAACACCCGAGCCCGCTACTCGAACCCAGGACCTTCTTGCAGTGAGGCGTGTTTTCCTGGCACAGGTTTAATCACAAAGTCTCACCCAGAACACACAGAAGATTGGAGATCGAAAGAATCAGTTCAGTTATGTATCACTTAACCTTGTACCGCATTCTTTTCATGCGTTGCCACATCGACCCCAAAATAGTGAAGTACTTCTGTATAGTTTAAATGCTGAATTGGGTTTTTGAGGGGGGAAAATGTTCTAAAGTGTGAATAACACTCAATTCCTTATGTTCAGTTGTGCAGCACTTGAATAAAACTTTCAAGGTATCACTCAACCTTCTTTTACACGTTCAGGGTTCACAGTTCAGGTAGATGCCGCAGCCATCCGCAGCCACAAGTTGATGGAAGGTAACTAGCCGAGCTCTCCTGGGGGTGAGGATTGGCAGAAGTTCACCTCCCTATCATTTACAGCAATCACCGTCCAATCATGGGTGTCTGTGAGCTCATGCATACAAAGGGGTAGATATCACTTTCCCTCCAAACACTTTTCCTCACAAAACCGCTCTGCCTGGCATATTCTGGTTGGAACTGGTACTGCGGACTTTGAGGAGTGACGCTTAAAAGAACTGCAGGAGAAACGCCAGCGACGCAAACATCGCACGAGCTCCAACTGCCAGCCAGGATCAGCCCCGGACATCCCATGTCCTCACTGTAACACGTTTCAGAGCAAGGAGAGGCCTTTTTAGTCATCTTCATACACACCCAACCGCTTAGTGATGATATGAAGTGAAGGTCATCGTCGCCTGTGAAGGACGAACATTAATATGCCACCTATGAATGCGCATGCACAGCAGTTCTTAAAGATGCGGGTGGTAGCATCATGTGTCACGGAGGGGGCATATGCTTGCTTACACGCCATCCTGGATATTGGTGGTCATACGTGATAGGAAGGCAATTCTTGATGGGTGGGATCTGCCTGTGACAAAATTAGGGAAGTAAAAGGGGGGGAAAGCCCCCAAAGATGGAAAAAATTGTAATAACAAATGAAGATGTTTTTAGAAATACAATAGTTACTGGTATCAAATCAAATCAAATCAAATCAAATCAGCATCAATGTATCGTGACATTGTATTGCATGTTTCATGGTGATTTTTTTTAATAATCTTAGCCAATGCAGTTTGGTTGAACCTGTTGATACTGTTGCCGGAGGTCTGCGATGTGGTGATCTGCTGTTGTGGGCCATCCAACTCAAACTCTGTTGTGCTGTACGTTTTGAGGTGCTTTTCAGTGCATTATGGTTGTAAAGCATTACTACATCCGTCTTGTCAGCTCGATCATTCTTGACTCTTCTCTTCTTTTCTCTGTCATCATTGAGGCGTTTCCACCCACGGATCTGCCGCTCAGTGGGTGTTATTATTCTCATTGTTGTTGTTTTTCACACCATTCTGCATAAACTCTAGAGACTGCTGTGCTTGAAAATCCCAGGTGAACAAATCATGCCACAAATCAACTGACGCTTGCTATTAACACTATGTGAAGCTGCTGACGAGGCTCTGCATGATTTTATACGTTATGTTGCTAATATATAATTGGCTGATTGGATATTTACATGAATGAAGTGGGGTACAACTGCTCCCAATACAGACTCCTAACAGAACTGAGTTCATCATAAAAAGGTTTAAAGAGGTGCACCTTCCCTTCATCTACCTTCATGGCTGAAGTGCCCATGAGCAAGGCACCTGACCCCTAACTGCTCTCTGGGCACCCCCAATGTGTGTGGCAGCCCACTGCTCGAAGTGTGTGTGCTCACTTTGGATGGGTTAAATGCAGAGGCAATAATTTCCCTTGTGGGATTAATACAGCATATCAAAATCAAAAATATCCAAAAAAAACCCACCATCTATTGGATTAAAGTATTGTAAAGTGTGATTCTGATGTACAGACGATTAGTTATGAAATCCATTCCATGCTGATTGATACCGACGGACCTCAAACAAACATCACCAACCCGCAGTACAGTACAGTTTTACTCCCCACTGACTGACAACAGTCACTGCGGGGACCCAAAATGCCTACATGACTCGTGGATAATACGCAAAACTTTTTCCAAAACAAGTGCTTATAAGCCTGCAGGACTGGGTGGCCTTTTTTTGCCTGTCCAGGCGTAATCCCCAGCCAGGGATCCCTGTAGCGTTTTCTTGATGGCAGGGTGAACAGAGTGTTTTCGTGAGCCTATAGTTCTCATCCCTACAGACATGAGCAATCCATTTCAGACACTACATGGTTATAGACTCTCTGACAGTCACAGTCTTTGTCATTTTCAAGATATCTTCATTCAAATAGACAAAGTGAAAAGTTTCATCCTTCTCACCGCACGCCTTCGGGCACCAACCATATTTCACCATATAACGTAGGCACTGTGTTCGGCAGACTTCAAGTTTGGCCACTTGTCTCTCATTCGGGAGCCAAGCGTCAGTGCCATCAACAAGCCTAGATCGAAACGCAAGCTTTCGCGATCTTTCTTCTCATGCACTGCAATGGGTTAAGACGTTATGTAGCTCATTAAACCTGGCTGTTGAACTTGCCACACAGTGTTTGGTGAAACAAACCCAAATGTCCTCCACGTTAGAAACAATCTGACCAAGGTAGCAAAAGTTTCTCACATATAACGATTTCGCTCCTTTGAAAGGGCGTGGTCGGGGAACACCTGGGTCTTGGATTTCCTGAAGGATATTGTCAGCCCAAAATGCTTACATATCTCGTGGATGATGCTCAACACTTTTTCCACCTCAAAAGATGTCTCCTTGTAAGATTTTAAGAATTTTTCTCATTTCTGCAGTGGGTGGAGTTTGGGGTGAGTTCTCAGAGCTGGGTGTGAAATTACACTCTGAGATATCTATTTATTTATTTAATAGTTATTCCGCAAGCTCGAAACGGCGGGGCTTGATGGCCCCTCCCTCCAGCCACCGGCATCAGGACAAAAGCCTTGTTCCTCATAGCAGGTCGATAAATGGTGTTTGATGGTGAAAAAAGACTAATACTTGAAAATAAAACTAAGTTCACACATTTTTTTATATTCAAAAGTTCACA
This sequence comes from Neosilurus hyrtlii, assembly GCA_028564935.1. Lineage (NCBI taxonomy): Eukaryota > Metazoa > Chordata > Actinopteri > Siluriformes > Plotosidae > Neosilurus > Neosilurus hyrtlii. The sequence continues at coordinate 22,671,690 of JAOUQZ010000002.1, forward strand.
CATTTTTTTATATTCAGTGGGTATGGATAGAATAATCACAGATATTCATAAGATAAGTCATAAAGGATACAATTAAGAATTCGAAAGTATTCGGGGTTCCATAAGGGTTCATTTACAGTGGAGTTTGGGGTTGATGATAGGGAGGCTAACACTTTAGATTAAGATCTCTGGCATGTGTGTATTCATGTGTCTGCTCACCTTTCCGAACGAGCCCTGTCCAAGCACCTTGAGCAGCTCGAATTGTGAGGGGTCCGCCTTCTCCGAACCCTCCTTGACCACATGTGTGATGTTGATCTCTTTGATGACATCATCTTCCTGCAGCAGAAACCACAAAACAGTATGCATCAAGCAGGACTCCGTTAAGGTCATGAACATGCGTCAAAGCCGAAGTAAAGGAAAGTGTGTGCATTGTAGCCAACTTTTCTCTCAACCACCGTTACATAAATCACCATGTTACCTTCCGTTTCACCCCGAGTGCACACTAAAAGGTTTATTACTCAGTATTAGTCATTTTACATGCTAGATTACATGGCTTAAGTAGGTCAAGTACAACAGTGGAATGATGATTGAACTCACTTACCATTTCCACCCATATAAACTAAACAAACCGTTTAACATTTCATAGATCTCTGCATACACCCTCTTAAAATTCAACCTCTCATCATTTGGGACTCTGTTGGCTATTTCCGGAAATTTTTGCTATTTAAATATAGACTTGGGTGCACTAAACTTTTTCAAAAATGTGTTTTTTCCATTGCTGATTTTCATCAAGAGGAGGCTGCATAGCCGTCAGCGTGTTTCTGCCCTGCGATTGCCTGGTGAGCTGTCCAGGGTGTACTCTGTTCTCGGCCAGAGTCGGCTGAGATGGGCGCAGTCTCCCCGCGACCCTAATTGGGGATAAGTGGTTCGGAAAATGAATAAATGAAAAATTTATTTATGGTTTTTGTATCCAGCTGAACCAGGAAGTAACACATTATAATTAGACCTTCTTTTGGCTTCCTGTGTACAAATGTACACATTTGGCATTAAAGAAACATTTCAAGACGAAAAAGGAAACATGGTGTTGGAGGTAATGCAATACTAAGGCAATGTAATAATTTATAAACTACAGTAATCCCAAAAAGCAATATGGCAGCCACTAGGAGAAACTGAGGAAGTAGCGGAAACTGCTGAAAAACAGCCAAGGGAGTCCGGAACACCCCAGTCCCAGATATAAAAGTAGTTCTGGGTCCAGCATAGCCCCCCCTTATCAGCGGCATATTTCAATAGAAATCGCTGAGCTTTACAGAATGAGTGATCCTCCGATGAAATCAGTTTTGAAAATTGTTTCTTTCTTTCTTTTTTTTAGAAGCACAGCACATTTTTTATTTTATTTTTTTTTTGCTTGCAGTAAAATGTTAGTTAATTTGGATATAACTTGACTTTCTGAACCAACTGAGATGGAGTGTTTATAAAATTAGACAGGTGGATGTCAAGTTTCCGGAGGCCTCTGGCTTGTTGAGAAAGCTTGTTTCTTGACACACTTTTCTGCAAATGATCTACTCGATTCTGAATTTGTTTTGTCATCGACCATCAACAACATTTTGCTTAACTGGTTAATCGTGCCGACGAATGACAAAAGCGATGACATGAAGCTCGCCAGGCACTCAATTTAATATACGGTTCTGCTTCAGGAAAACTCAACACATCATTTTTCTGCATTTCATAATTGAACCTGACACCATTATGTACACTTCTGAATATAATCCTACTGAGGGTCACCATAGCATCATTAAACTCTACATCAAGAAAAAAAAAAAAAAAAAAACACACCCAGCAGTGGTCTATACCCTGTTCATCAGATCTGACAATCAACAATAAGCAGCAAAAAACAGAACAGAGGAACCACACCTCACAGAGCAGTTATGGGAAACAAAACCCACCATCAGATTACTGATATTAAAACCACAGCAGGAACTCACAGCTTGAAATACACCCCTCTAAGCAGAAGAACTATCACAGTAATACCACCAGCATAAATACAGTGATGTTCAACGTTTTCTGGTTTCAAACAGGTTGAAACATTTTTTGAAGAGAACCCACCTGGTACAGTAAAAATCATTGCCAATAGGACTGCTAACTAAACAAACAGAAAAACTTAAGTAAAAAGGAGTTTTATCACAAAAAGCCTTGAGAATATTTGTCCATATGAACAACAAATATTAAAAAAAAGCACCTTCTAAGCTAATTTTATGGCCTTGCACTCATTTTCTATTGCTTTAACAAAATAAGCAGTTCCTGTATTCACAGCTCAATTAGATTAAATTAATGCAAATAGAAAAAGAAATGAATCAGAGGCTTATCTGTGCTTAACATCCTCACTTTCAATGAATCCTGTATTCATGTAACAGTTCATAGTTTGATGACAAATCACAGTATAAATTAGTGTTTATTTGAATTGAGGATCATCAGGCTGCCGGATCGATTCGTTTTATCAAGCTGTAATTGAAATGTAGGCAGCACATGTACAGTAGACAAAATGCATGTAATGCCAGAGTAGGCAGAAATATCATAGCTGAATTTTCATGAAAAGGCACAAAAACACTTCTTAAAACTGAAAAGATCTGCTGTGTGCTTGACTGTACAAACAACGAAACAAGAAATCCGAATTTACTTTGTACTTTGTCTATATTTACGCCTGACCACAGCCTCAATAATGTTCATAAATGTATTTATCTATTTATTATTATAAATTATTTACATTTATTTACATGTACAGATTTTTTAAGGTTAATATGTTTTAATTTCAATTAAAGAAACAAGAAAGAAGAAGATTTACTTTAAATAAGAAAATATTTACCCGTTAGTCCTTTATAAATGTTTGGATAAGATTATTGGTCATTTAAAAAACTGAATAAAAGAGATGAAAAAAAGGAGTATTTAAGTTGATTATGTTGAAAATTCATATTCGTAAAGTTTCATATTGGGGGGAGGTAATAAAAATGTATTAAATAAAAATATAGATATTGTATAAAATCAAACCACGCACTAAATAGCATAAATTACTCGACATGCATGCTGTGGTGGCTCGGTGGTAGGGTGCTGGCTTACTGAACCGAAGGTCGCTGGTTCAAGACCCACTATCACGGAGTTGTCACTGCTGCACCCAGTGCAGCTAACTGGGTTATCAAAGCCCAGTCATTTCTCTCACTGTCTGTGGTGAGAGGCATGAAAAAGAACCAGTGTAAAGAGTAGGCACTGGGTGCCGTCAGCATGTTTCTGCCCTGTGATGGCCTGGTGAGCTGTCCAGGGTGTGCTCTGCCCTCACCCAGAGTCGGCTGCCAGCCTCCCCGCAACCCTAATTAGGATTAATCGGTTCAGAAAATTAATGACATGCATAGTCTACTTTATTACCATAGAAATTGAAAAAAAATTTCACAGGGGGGAAAAAATTATGGCAAAGTGGGATGCAAGAGGATATGCTGACAGGTAGACAGAGAGACAAATAATTATATAACATAGAATATACAGTCATACATACACTCGAGTCCTTGGAGCCAAGTCAAGCAACAATACAGTGGCTTAAACCGCAGAGAAGAATGAAAGTAAAGATGACTAGTTACAGCATTAAGAGTTCTACAAGTAGATGCACGCTGTATGCATTAAAAAACTATTTATGCATCCTTTTATTCAACACAAGACAGAGTGAACAGCAAGAGAGTGAATCTGATGCTACATTTAAAAGCATCCTAGTTTGTATTATACACCCAGTGGTATTCACAGTTTAGGCTTGTAAGCACGATGATGGTATAAATCACTCATTTACTCAATACAGAACCAAAAGAGCAAATTTATCTGTAAACTAGAATGTGTGTTTGTATGATAAATCGGCTATCTGGTCTTTTAGGCCATTTTTACTGAACTCTGGTATATTTCATAAAATTATTAAGCAGTTAAAAAACTGTCACAGCATTACAAGTTCATACACGCCCAGCCTGTATTTGATATATAATTCTGAAGGAAGACGTCAGGAGGTGGTTTGAAAAGTGCAGGCGTCACTTTTTTAAAGCTTTCAGAAGTTCAACGTTGCAAAGTTCAACTTCTTAGAAAAACCTCCGGGTGATGTCATGCCTTAAAACAAAAAACCCCAACCGACCAGTTCAAAGCACGGTGCAAATATCCAACATGGAGTGCTGGTGAAGAAATGAATTTTGTCGTGTTGTGACTTTCACCTCCAAAGCAAAGGCCCAAAAGAAAAAAGAAAGAAAAAAAAAAAAAAAAAAAGCAAACCTCCCGAGCGCTAGCCAGAAGAAATCTTAAAAATCAGCTTCATTCACACATTTTCTGGATAAGGCTATTATAGACCTGGAGCCTATCCCAGGAATGCTGGGTAAAATTTATGGCAAGAAAGAAAGGCAAGAAAACATCTCTGGCTTTGAGGACATGGGAACGATGTTACACAGACAGCAACCTGAGCTGAGGATCGAACCCTGAAACCTGCAGATGTGAGTCACCAACACTACGGAGCGCTACACCATGTTGCACACACAGAGATCTTTATTATTAATAATCCTTTATCTTCTCTAAAAGGCAGTTTGACACCCAAAATGGGCTTGACACCCAAAAAAAGTAATCTGTAGAAATATGATGTAAGAGTTACTGTCATTGTTTCAATTAAAAACAAAACATAGTTCTATTCACTTTTAATGCACTGTAATATTTAACACACACATTAACTTACAATCCCACTAAATAATATTAATTATCAAAAAGAAGTAAAAAAATGATGAAAATGAAGAAAAAGAGAAACGTGCAGGAAGAGGTCTGATTAGATCACCAAAACAAGAAACACTGTGAAACGTTAGTGCAACCTATATTTAAGCAGTTTTCTTTAAATCTGAATAAAACAACAGTCATAAATAAAAACAAGTTTTACATTTCAAAATTATATTTAGAAATTAGTGTATTTTGAGGAATGGGACCTGCAGCCAGCCTGAGCTGAAAGCCCAAGATGCCTGGGAACCCCATGTCGCTGGGCCTACGCCCAAGGAGGGGAGGTAGGCGTAAGTAAGCGAGTCGTACTTTGAAATGCTAGACTTTATTCATTAAAAACAACAACAACAACAAATAAACAAATCTGATGAGGCACGTCTGGCACACGTATCCAGTATAGTGCAGAAGCCTCTCGCACCTTATTTTTAAACTATAATCTTTGCAGTAGATTTTTATTTTATGACTCGTACATTGGCGAGTCAGGACAAGAACATTTCCGTTATCCGAACATTTCAGCACAAAAATAAATGATAGAGAAAAACATGTGTATATTAGAGAAAGCACATTACGTAAGAGACCACTTTTCAAATAAAAACATAATGAAGGCTGCTGGGCTTTGCTGCAAATAAAAAAGCAAATGTGAGCATCAGAATCTCCAGGAGATCTGAGACTGGTTCTGTAAGATACTCAGTAAAACGCTCAGGTACAGTTTTAATGAGCTGTATGTTTTTTAGAGCCAAGTGTCATCACACCAAATACTGACTGTTACATTTAGTACTATTTACTGCAGATTACAGAATTTATGTAGAAAAATTTCTTTTTTACATGGAAATATGAATACAGTACATACACTATATACTGTGTGTGTGTGTATATATATATATATTATATACATACATACACACACGTACAGTATATAGTGCTGCATTAGTACAGTATAGTACAGTATTCTCAGTACAGTATATGTACTGCATTAGTGTATAAGATACACAGCTAGGAGAATTTAGAGATGTACAAATAATTAGAGTACTGAGAACCAGAAAAGCTGTTTTTGAGTAAAATCACATGAAAGTATGATTCAAAGACCCTATCGAAAGGTCATAAAAGTCATAAGATGAAGGGAATTCCTTTTTTTGTCATTTAACAGCAGATGAAAGTTTACCACGACTGTCTAATTTTCCAGGGTTTTTTTTTTTGTTATACCACTGTGGCTCTCACCATTCAACTAAAAGTAAATTAATAAAATAAGCAATTCCGTGTTTAGTGGATGAAGCTAGAATTTCTTTAAAAAAAAAAAGCATTACATTTTTTTCAGATGCAAGAAAAACGTCTATTCTTTCACCAGCTGTGCCGAGACTGAAACTGAGGACGGTTACCGCAGAGTGAAGTGCTTGGGATGGGCTATCAGGAGATCAGCATGATTCATTTAAGACCAACTTCTTTAGGCGACTGTTTTTGTGTGTACTGCCCCTGTTTAAATAAATAAAAAAAATTAAACTGTACTGAGGAGATTAAATTTCATTTTACTCGGACTCTGGTCTAACTTATTTAAAAAAAAAATTTTTTCTGAAATCCTTATCCTGCGAGAGGCTCGTAAGTGTCAGAGGGCAAACAAATCTCATGTGCACACACACAGGATCAGACCTTTAGGGTGTATTATAGGAACACTTTCTTGAACATGATGCAGCGTTTTTAATGAAACCTCCACTCTGTGAGTGAGTACTGCAGGTAGATACCGTACCGTGCTGTTAGAAACATTACTCTGCTCATATGATAAAACAGAACTGCAAACCGCTGGATGCTGAGTTTCATTTTCAAACGTCTCTCTATCTCTGGGTGTGTGTGTGAGAGAGAGAGCGCACTAAATATGTCAGTCTTATAAACAGCTGCCTCATTACTCAAAAGTCAGCTGAAAGTCTGACCAAAGCCTAACACCACATGACACATAAACCATGGTGGATAAACAGTTTCTACTCTCGCTCTCTCTCTCTCTCTCACACACACACACACACACACACACTCTCTCTCACATGCTGTCTAAGTTCAACAGAGCAACCCCACACAACGTTCACACATCCTACATTTACCGGAGGAGAAACAAAAACAGCTTGTGTTTATTTATGTCTGGGAGCCTTGTGATGATTTTTAATCTTAAAGCGTTTACAGCTCATTTCACACATTAACTGCACGATTATTAAATAATAGGAACAATTTACAAGCATCTGCATACAGAATTTCCTCTACAGTCTATTTATTGCGATTGATTGCAGGTTCTAAACTCATTCTGCGTCTCATAAATTAGCATTAAGGAGAAAGCTGAGGTCAGACAAGAACTTAAAAGCCCTACAGTACGGCATTAAAGCGCCAGGGTGCATTTGTACTGACCGTCCACTGTCTCTGCTCTCTTGCAGATGTTGGGCTGGATGCTGTCAGGCTTTTAATGCTACTCGTTTCGGTTCTTGGACAAGTGCCGTTTGTGACCTTTGCCAACGCTTTATTCTGTCTTCTGAACAGGTAGAGAGACAATAGCTTTCCCACTCGGAATTTTCCTTTCTCTTTTTCTCCCTCCATCTCGTCATCTCTCCACTAGCCCCGGTATCTCTCCATCGCCTAGATCTGCCTGCCGTAAAGCCATCGGCGTGCCAACCTGGCCTAAAGATTGTGTGCAAGTGTGAGGGTATGAGGGGTTGTGCATGAGTATGCATGCATGCCAAAAGTGAACGATTTGAGCGGAAACTGAACAGGAAGGAAGAAAGTGTGCGCAGCCGTGAGAGAGAGAGAGAGAGAGGAGAGAGAGAGAGAGAGAATAAACATAACAAAAAGAAGAGTGAAAAAAGAAGACACTGCTCAAACCTACAAACTTGGCTGTATCCCAAATGTAGTGAGCCTGTCAGACGAGAAGCGGGAGAAGCGTTACATCCCATAATGCTTTGCTCATTTGTGCAGTGTATAAGTGTGCACTACACCACCCTGCCAACACAAAAAGCTATAGACATCTAGAGCTTGTGCATGATTATAGCATATGATTAGAGGCTGCAGTTAGATTATAGATCTCAAGGAAAGAAATCTGGCAGGAACGGTTCACTTTAATTCATGTGTAAATTAATTATAATTATCATAGAGGAGACTCTTACATCAGTGCTTGTTATACTACTCTCTACTGCCAGTGTATACTTGATTACGGCAAAAATATTTTGGTAAATACTGAGATCACAATCATTTTACACAATTACTCACTGACAGGGAAATGCAAAACCAAAAAGTACTGAACAGGGTCATTTTGTCATATAACGGCTCAGTGGTCATTGCTGTTGGCTCACAGTGGGAGCGTTCTGGCTTCGAACCTCACGGCATTTCTGCGTGGGAACGTGTGCTTGTGTGGGTTTCCTCCAACAGTCCAAAGACGTGCAGATTAGATCACCTGGCTACTCTTGCTCGTAGGTGTGAATGTGAGCGTGATTGGTTGTTTGTGTCTCCATTAGCCTTGCAATATCCCTGATGACCTTTACAGGAATGTACCTCATCGCTCACCCAGGGTGAGCCAGGAACGGCTCCATCTTTCCAAGCAACTCTGATGGATAAGCGGTATAGATAATGAAAGAATGGATATGCATACCAATATATCTATCTATATGCATCCTATATCCTCATGAGCAAGCCAGTGGTGATTGTGGGAAGGAAGGAAAACGCCCTAAAACAACATGAGGAAGAAACCTTGATAGGAACCAAACTCAAAAGCAAATCCAGCTGGAAGACTCCATCTCACGGACTTAATATTTTATAGTACATGATAATTGGTCTGCAGAGAAGAAGACAACAGTCCTATCCAATTAAAAGATGGAGGGTTGTCCTTATAATAATGTAAGGGAGGAAAGAGCATGACCACGTCACCACTGCCCTATTTCTCATATTCCTCTATACACTCGACCCTTGATTCTATGGACCCCCGTTAAACGGATATCAGAAGCTGCGGACAAAGTCAGGAGTAGCTGAATCTGTCCGGGAGAGGCTCGGCGGATGGCAAGGGCAGACGCGATCACTAGCCGTTAGTTGGCGCGTGCATCAGTTTGTTTTTATTTTGTGATTACTGTCAGTTTTGGCAAAATGTACTCTCGAATGGCGCGTTGACAAGCTGGGTGACTATCAACCCGGAGATCGACAGTTCGGATCCGGATTGCTGCCACAGCCATCCGTGACCGGGAGTCCATGGGAGCTAATTGGCCGAGCTCTCACGGAAGGGAAGGATGGCATACACTCACTTCCCTGTCACTCACAGCGATCACCAGCCAATCATGCGCGTCTGTGAGCTCATTCATTCGAGGGGGCGGATAGCACTTTCCCTCGCAGTGTGTTAGACCGCCCCCAAAACGCGCATGTGCAGCAGTTCGACAAGAGGCGGGTGGTAGTATTGCATGTCATGGAGGGGGCTTGTGCATGCTTACGCCCCTCCCTGGTTGGTGGCGGTCGTGCATACATACACAGATAGATAAAGAAAGAAAGTTTTGGCAAAATATCTACCCCCACAAAAAAAAATGTTGAATCGGAGGGAGTGATTTCTCTTGCCTTGGGTGATTCTTGAAAAAAATTGGCTTCTAAACACTGAATAGTGAAGAAAATCAATCTAAAATCCAAAAAAGGCCCTTAAAGCTGACATTTAGAAAGTGTAGGCGTGTTCTTACCTTACTGTTAACACTGGCAAAGTCCTTCTCCACCCACGTGATGTCACACACTTTCTGGAGGAAAAATTGCACTGTGTCAGAAAGAATCAGCTTCTACATCCGTTCTCCCTCCTTAGGGGACACGTCATTTGACTTTATCTCTCTAACACACACACACACACACACACACGCTGAAAGGCTGGCCACTATTGCCTAACCACTTATTTCCTATTTTTTGCACAATAGGAGACAAAGAAGCGTGACACTGTTTCAACATGTTTGAGTTTTCCGGTGTTTATCACCGTGCCATCAGCTGTACTGTGTCCTGAATCCAGGTCCATTTAGCCTACTGAACTTACGTTATATCTTAACGTTATGCTGAGAAAAATTCCCAAACATAAATAAAAATACACACAGCACCAGAAATGGGCTGCATTGCAAACATATTCAATCTTCAGCCCATTTTAAGGCGTGGATTCATTTTAAGAAATAGCACTTAAAAATAACTGATCATCAAACACTAGCCGCTTAGCAATCAGGCTGTTCAGGTTCACGGAATTTTTTCTCAACACCGAAATGAATGAAAAAAACTCACTTCACTTTAGTAAAACTGAGAGGTGTGACAGTACAGAACTTGCCCAAGGTAGTGCTTCCTGTGTTTCTTCAGTTATTTTAACAGCGTCGTTTGCATTCGATTCAGACTGAAACACTCAAAGCTGAATTAAAAAGTAAACTGTGAACGAAATGTCAGTGTGCAAATTTCTCCTCAGCTGTGTGTATTTGTAACAGACCCCCATTTTATTTATATATATATACATATACACATACACATACACACACACAGACCTGAGCACACAGGACACTATTACAAACACACACAAACACACACACACACAAAAACAAAAAACACTTTCTAATTCATACCAAAAAACAATTACAAAACTAAAATGACCATTTGCTAGTGTAGACGGTTATCAAATCAATCACCTAAAATCATGAGTAATGTAAACATTTTAAATCCAGAATATTCACTGAAAAATAAAAAAATCCCCAACATCAACAGTTACTAATCCAAAATGTAGTAATGGCTAATATCCACAATTACCAAACACTACTAATCGCCAACATCAACTACTAATCCAAAACAGTTACTAAACCACAAACTACCAATCCAAAACAAACAGTTACTAAACCTCAAACTACTAATACCCAACATCAAGTCATGAAACCAACACCAACAGTCATTAAACCAACAACTACTAACCCCCAACACCAACAGTTACTAAACCAACAAACTACTAATTCCCACATCAACAGGTACTAAACCAACAAACTACCAATCCATAACAAACAGTTACTAAACCAACAAACTACCAATCCATAACAAACAGTTACTAAACCAACAAACTACTAATCCCCAACATCAACAGTTACTAAGCCAACAAACTACTAATCCCCAACATCAACAGTTACTAAACCAACAAACTACTAATCCCCAACATCAACAGGTACTAAACCAACAAACTACTAAATCACCAACATCAAAAGTTACTAAACCAACAAACTACTAAATCACCAACATCAAAAGTTACTAAACCAACAAACTACTAATCCATAACAAACAGTTACTAAACCACAAACTCCTCATCACCAACATCAACAGGTACTAAACCACAAACTACTAATCCATACAAGTTACTAAACCAACAAACTACTAATCCCCAACATCAACAGTTACTGAACCAACAGCTACCGTTTTAAACCAAGAGGTACTACTCCTAAAATCAATGTTGCAAAAAGATCCCAGTAGTCCTTCAATAAACTTATGCAAAAGTATCTAACATAAGACAATAAACTTGTAACTATTAATAACTCATTAATTTTAAACTGGTACAAACACACTCCTAACTTTAGAAGTGCCAGTTATTCAAGTAAAACAAGTCAAACGAAACATCCATTCTAAAAGCAAATTAAGAAACCACGGTACTATAATCTTCCCATAACACTCATCCCAGGCTGTAACTCAAATATGCTAATCATTGAAGCCCATCCCAGAAACGTTACTGACAGCAGTGTGTGTCGCTCACTGGGACGTTAACGCTGACATGACATCAGAAATCAGACATACTGAAAAATTTATGGGGTCTCTGTGTGAAACGAGATGGTAAAGATTACACAGGTGAGAGGTCTTCTCAGGTCAAAGGGGGGGGAAAAAATCAGCTAACAGGTGCTTCCTGCGCTTGATCTCATATACTGCAGTTATGACTTCCTACACACACACACACACACACACACACACACTCTCACACCAACAACTCGAATTCCTAGTGAAGCACATACATGTATCTGCATGTTTTACTACATACTGCATAAACCACTCTGTTCTGTTTTACTTGTCTCCCCCTCTCTCCCTCTTTTTGCTAAGTGGATGTATAGATCGGAGTAAACTTGCCTGAGGCACACGCTGTTTGGTACGGAAGATATGCCTCCACATGTCCGAGCGCACTGCTGACACAGAGACTAATGACAGACCCACAGACTTGCACACACACACACACACACACACACACACACACACACACACACACACACAGTCAAAGGACGAAAAAGAGGAAATGCGAAATGGCTAATGCTGTGTGTGTGTGTGTGTGTGTGCTCGTGTGCATGTGTGTTAGACAAAAGAAAGAGAGAATGGTCGAGTGAAATATCAGAACTTTCTAAGGAAACTGTAACTCACCCAGAGCCGAGTCACCCAATGACCACGCAACACACGCACACACACACACACACACACACACACACACACACACACACACACTAGTATTGGCTGTGTATTAGTGAAGATCAATAAACAAACTTCACACTAACGAGTGCTCAAACTTCACACACCAAATCAGAATTCTTGGGTCAAAACTTGGTACTCTCTCCCCAAACTGCAGCACCCATAACCAAAAACCTCAGCACACACATCCCTAACCTAAGTACCTTCAACCCTGATCTTACTACTACCAGCCTCAATCTTGTTACCCAAAACACAACACTTTAACCTTGGGGTACCCCCCACACACACACAAAACCATCCAGCCACACATAGGGGCAATCTGGAACAGCCAATTGGCCTGACATGCATGTCTTTGAACTGTGTGAGGAAACCACAATACTTGGAGGAAACCCACACAAGCATGGGGAGAGCATGCAAACTCCACACAGAAACGCCCAAGCCGAGCCACGGACCTGCACCCCGGAGCTTCTCGCCGTGAGGCGGACATGGTAACCACGACACCGCTTTAGTATCAGTAATCAATAGGCAAATTTAATTAAGAAATTACAGCCTCAAAATTTTAAAGCGAAGCAGAAAGATAAATAAATAAACAATGTAGTTGAATAGTTGATATAAATCCTTGACAGAAGCAGAGCCAGTATATGACGACACCATCTGCAGTAAGAGATCTTGGATAAGTAGATCATTCAGAACTGTGGAAAATGCATCGTCACGACCGCACACAACAAGTTAATCTGATGGTTCGGGTTCACATAGGAGATTAGTGATAACGTTACCAGGTCACCCGGGTAATGGGCTTCATTTTACCACTTTGCTCCCACACAACACCATTACAGCATAACAGGGTAAATAAATGGCATTATGTGTCATTGGGAATGGGGTATTGAGGCATCAGAGTGAAATACTCGCACCACAGGCTAGATGTTCACTTTCAGCAGTGGTTGTCTGTCTGTGTGTGTGTGTGTGTGTGTGTGTGTGTGTGTGTGTGTGTGTGTGTGTGCGTGTGTGTGTGTGCGTGTGTGCTCGTTCACTGCTGCAGAACTGACAGCTGGAATATAAGAACACCTGCCTCAGTGAAATTAGGATAGTAGTACTTTCTGCTTCCATTTACATCAATATCTAACCGCATACACACGCACACACACACACACACACACACACACACACACACACACACACACACACACACACACACACACAC
>JAOUQZ010000002.1:22697795-22719421 GCA_028564935.1 Neosilurus hyrtlii
ATATAGGTTGGTATATAGTGTATACAGAAATGTAAAACATCTTGGAGTAAACTTGATGACATTGTGATTATTTTTATAAAGGTTTGGTCACATATTATTATGTTCTGGCCGTGAGGTACCAAAGTCAGGGTCATGAAATGTGTAAGAAATTGTGTAACAAATCTAGTCCATGACTGGGAATGTCATAGTTAATACGGCCTCCAGTTAATTATTTTGGTGGTATTGGACGAAAATTCAGCTCACTCTGTGGGATAGTGTCCATGTTACATCACAGACAACTCAATTTTTTTTTTTTTTGGAATAATGTAAATTGTAATATTATCATTAATCCTTTTTTGTTTTGTTTTTTAGCTTTGTGTGGCCACATACAGTAGTAAGCAGTGAAGATTTTTTTTAAATTAAGGGCTCCTAATAAAAAAAAAGTAAAAAAATTACTTCTCTATCATTTTTTGGTGAAAATGTTTTCAACAATGCTATTGTAGACATTGAGAGAGAGAAAAAAAAGAATTCCAACAAGTATATTGAGGTAAACGTACGGCTAATAAACAAAAACACTGAAAATTTCAAAATTTCAGAAAAATTGAAAGGTGTCACAAATTGTTTTTTATTTATTTTTTTTTAAATTTTGCATAGCATGAATAAATTTCAGACCATATGGAATGGTGCAGTGATGATTATACACTTAACAAAATGAAGATAAATCAAAAATCATGTACTGTTCAAGTATTTATTTTATGTAATATTGTATCAAATTGATGAGAATAAGTAAAAAAAAAATACAATAAACAGTCTCTTTTTTGAGGAAAAAAGTTAATATTTATTTGTGGCCACCCTTTACTTTGATTACAGCATTTAACCTTTCAGGCATAGTGTTCACATATTTTTTTATTTCTTCACTCGCTAATCCATTTTCTGAAAAGTTTTTGTTTATTATTCATACTTTTACCTAAATATACTTGTCGGAATATTTTTTTTGGTTCTCATTGCCTACAATAGCATTAATATGGAATGAATGGATGGATGGATGGATGAATGGATGTTGTTAGGAAGTCATGACAACCTTGATATCAATCATTATTGTATTAACTGGTTGTGTTGCCGGTAATGTTTTAGCTGTAATCACTATGATCAATAGGCTGCAGTGAAACATGGGAGCCTTCTAATAAGCTCAGCATAATTAATGAGATCCAGTACATTATGTCTGGTGTGGAACCTGCCTTGCTCTCTCATTTTTATCTATTATTTATATGACTAATAATATGAGTAGTTCCTAATTAATGTAGATTTTTTTACCCCACACAGAAAAGCCTGGGACTCGAACCCAGGACCTTTTTGCTGTAAGTCAGCTGTGTTGATCACTACACCATGGTGCTGTCCCATTTTGTTAAACATCATCATTCAAATTTTGATTAGGCGAAAGTCCCAAAAAATATCTTTGAAATGCCGGTTCATGAGGCAACAGGAGTCCAAAGGTGCCTATTTGTGAGACAGGTACCATGGGAGTCCACACAGCAGCCTGCATTTGGTTGTCTTGTTTTGAGCCTAATTAGTATGCACATTGTATCGATCAGGGTCATGGTGTGCACACTGAGCACGCAAGATGCAAGTCCATCGTATACACATTCACACTCTCATTGGTGCCTTGGGGTATTTTAGCATAATCAATCCTCCTACTAGGATGTGTTTGAGATGTGGGAGGAATTAAACCCATGTGATGTCGGAGGGAACATGCCAGACTATACACACAGAGAAATTTGAATTCAGCTTCAAATCAGAGACCCTGGAGCTCTGAGACAGCAGTATGACCTACTGTGTAACAGGTGGTGGTGCCAGAATAGAGTAAATCAGTTGGTGAACCAAGCAGCTACATAAGTGTCAATGAGTATAATCCTGATTGTCTTTTAATTCCTTTTTTTTATAAACTAGCTTTGTTTAACAGCTGACATCATAAGCTTTCATCACAATTTCCCTCTGTACTTGTTTGGTGCGAATCGGGCATCTTGGTCGTCCAACCCCAAACAACAGTGCCAACCCTCCAAGCATTTGCACCCACGCACCAACCCACCCAAAATATAGCGACCCAGCTGGACGCAGGGTTAGACTGGGCAACTTGTCCAAGTCAAGCCCTTGAAAGTCAGACATGTTTGATACAAGCTCCACCCCCAGTTTGGGCAAGTGATGAGTGTAGATGCTCAGTGCTGCGAGGCTGAGCACACCTGCAAATGCAACGAGTAACCCACCAGCTCCTGCTACATTTCTAAGTGGTGTGTCCGTCCAACATCTGGCACCAACGCTGGCAAGCACAATCCCTGAACCACACAGGAACAGAGATGAGAGCACAAGTCCCCGAGTGGCACGAACACGCGAATCATCTTGGTACGGTCCAGATACGGGCCAGCACTCCCGCAGTTCGGAGTGTACCACCTGCAGGCAGCTCTCCCATAGTCCATCAGAGCGGAGGAGCAGAATCTCGATGCCCCTGGCTTCACCTACACCAGTTCCGACCCTACCCAGACGAGCCTGGCCTTCCCTCCACTGAGGCGTGATGGCTGCCGTGAACACCAACACGAGTCCCAAAGGAGCAAAGACAATGCCAAGCACTATTGAAGCTGGCGTGTGCATCGTGGGTAATGTCACAGCAACAGGAAAGACAGTTTAGATTTTTGACGATGCTCCGTTTGCAGTGAATGACTGTTCAAGGCTGAGGAACAAAAGAAACATTGAATACAAACCAGAATCTGAATTAGTTTAGAGATCACTCTAGCTAGTGATCAATATTATAACAGGTAATATATATATATATGTATATATAGAATTTAGCATAAATTAAGTCATCACTCACACACACTGAGAAAGATTCCAGGACTTTCTGCGATCCAAATGTGTAAGAATCTTGTGTTGGATCAGCGTAAACCCGATCATTGTGTGTCAGATTCCGTCGGTTCTTCTCTTCTCCAGGCTCAAATACAGAATGGCTCCAAACATCGCCGTTACTCCTGGCAACCAGCAGAGTGGAGGTGAATGTCTGTCTGTTGCTAAGAGACCGTAACCAAGACGATCTCCTGGATCCGTGCTGCTTTACCAATTTACATTGGTCTCAATGTATTCAGCTACAAGTGCGTGTCCTTGCTGCTCTGCTCAGGACTTTATTAGTTTGAAGTCTGTGTGTGTGTGCATGCCCCCCCCCTCTGTCTGTGTATGTTTGTGTGTGTGCGTGCATGTGCCATCTGAATTCTGAAAGACAGTACTGGATGCAGACTAAAGACAAAATAATCTGATCTCACTCTCTCTCTCTCTCTCTCTCTCACACACACACATGCAAGTAAATGAGCAGGTCCTCTTTAACACTAAGCCAAGGTCAGTTATATATATATATAAGTGTGTGTGTGTGTGTGTGTGTGTGTGTGTGTGTGTATGTGTGTGATTTCTCAACAGTTTAGTGCTGGTGTATGAAAGTGTGTATGTGTCTGATGGTCTATCGATGTGTCTGTACAATCTACAACTTTTGGTATTGGCATTGGTAATTGGTGCCGATGTGTATGAAACATATTTGTTTATATAACCTAAGCATGAAACAGACATACAGTAATGAAAAACCAGAAAGATTTGATAAAAATAGCAACGTCTGAGTCGAGAAAGTGTGTGGATATCTGTGTGTAGGCAAACAGATCCATCTGACAGCTTATCATTATATAGTTTTGTATTATTATAGCCTTGTCACTGCTACAATAAGCACTGAGATGCATTAACATCCAAAACATAGAGCCATTAACAACAAATCAGGAAATACAGACACCCACGCTGCCATGGCAACACAGGAACAAACACGGATTAATACAGAGCAAGGGTTTGTTTAATAAGCCTCATGTGCACCCACGCACACACACACACACACACACACACCTTGTATGTGTTAAACAGCCGGCATAGTAGACTAGTGGTTGGCACGCCCACCTCACAGCACGAAGGTCCTGGGTTCAAGTCCTGGGCTCTGTAAGGACATTTCTCACATTAGGCTAATTGGCTGCTTTTAAATTGCCTCTAGATATGAGTGTGTGTGAATAACGTGTGTTTTGCCATGCGATGGTCTGTTTAGGGTGTACCCCGCCTTTGCCTAGTGTTGCCTGAAATTAAATTGGAGTAAGTGGTTTGGCAAATGAGTGACTGAGTGAGTGGTCCAAACCCCACCTGCTACAGCAAAGTGACCAAAACACTTTAGAGGCTAGTGTTGATTTGGGCTGTTTAGGCTGATATAGGGAACACCTTGTCTCAGGACTTCACTGGTTTATGAACAGTCGACAGAGATCCTAAATCATCATTTTACTTATTTATTTATGTATTTATTTTTGTTTTAAAGAGAAACTGGTATTTTTTTTTTTATTTCTTGCTAGGAACAAAAATTATTCCACTGTAGCAACCACAAAACAACTATACACTGTGACCCTACAGGACAAACAATAGTATTTTTTTGGCCACTGCCAGGCTCGAAATCTTATTGTAGGGAAAGAATCCCTACCAAGATACATTTTTATGCATTTACCTCTGTAACTGTTAAGAAACTGAAAAACATGGATGCTTCTAAACTAATTGTTTTTGCATTTCTCCTCTTCTAATGCAGCACCCCTTTCAGTGCATGTTTTTCAAAATAAAGTTTCCCATGGAGGCTATTTTTTTTATGTTTACAAAAGAAGGAGTCATGCTGAATTTGTAGAATAGAACATAGAAGCAAGGGTTTGAATGGGGTGTGATTGAGTGCCCTCTGCAGGCGGAGAAGTCAGGCAGAACAAGTAAGTAATATGTTGACGAGGTTGATGAGTTTCACCTGGGTTTTTACAGCCACCTATATATGTGTGTTTTTTTTTTTGAGTGTGGTTACAGAAAGAGAGGCCAGAGAGAGAGAGAGAGAGAGAGAGCGAGAGCGAAAGCGAGAGCGAGAGCGAGAGAGCGCAAGAAGTCGGGTGTCTGTATGTGAAACGTGAGGTTTGTTTAATTAGGAAAATTGTCAGAGTGAGGAATAAAAGGCATCTGAAAAGTGCACGGTTTAAATTAAAAGTGAATAAACAGAGTAAACTGTCTGTCTCTGAGTTTGGCCACAAAGACTAATTCTAAAATAATTTGGGAAAAGTTCCTTTGTCAGTGTATGGCTGTTTGGTGTTACCCTGCCTGCCCAAAGTGCAGTATGTCTTCGATCCAAATATTCTGACACTTTGTTTGACTTTCTTTAGGAAGAAAAACAGTTTGCTACATTTGCTAACTTAATTAAAAACATTTATTTGATGATTTTCTCCTTATAATTGTAGCAGTTGAGATTATTCAATTATTCCTTTATTCATTCATTTATTCATTCAATTTATTTACTGCTTGCTTCCTTCAGTGAGTTGACTCACCTTTTTTTACGCTATTATTTAAAATAGCAAAATTATCCCTCTGGCTAACACACAAAGGCAGCAGGGTGGCGTAGTGGTTAGCACGTCCCCTTCACAGTAAAATGAAGCTATCAGCTCTCTAAACTGGTAGCACAGAGTTAAAATCAAATGAGAGTACAGATGTGTAGTTTTTTAGTTTATTCTGTTTGCTTTGATGTGGAGTTAATTCGACTTTCAAAACAGGGAACAGTAATCTATGACAGTATGTGTAGAATTGGCATATGGCTGTGTGCACACTACTGTAGTGTATATGCATATTTCTCTGTTCTAACTGTATATTTTATAACAACTTGAAACTAGCACTAACGGTGATGGTAACTATTGAATACTGCTCTACTCGCATTTTTTTAGAAGGATAAGAAAAGAGTACCATGGTGGTCAAGTTCTTTAAAAAAACTGCTGAATAAATAGCTATTCCACCAAGTATATGACCAGAAAATTTAGAGATACAACACCAACCAATACACCTGCGGTATCATTTGTTTTAATCAGAAACTGACCTCTATAGTTGGTTAAAATGCCTCATTTCAACTGCCTTTATCTTGTACACTGTATACCACAGAGGTGAGTGCTTTGGGTCCTTACGAAGCTACTGAAGAATTCTTTTAACACTTATAATATTGTGGATGTCTGAGGTCCATAGTTATCAGGCTAACAGACAATTTTTAAGTCCAGAGAATTCTGAATCTGGTAATGACACAATCCCTTTATAATACAATATGATCATGTTGATCCGTATGCTCTCTTCTATATTTTTAGTCTGAGTGGAAACCCCAGGGAAGAACAAATACCACAGGTCTTTAAGAACAATTTGGGACCCTGTTTTCGACAGCGTTTTTACTTAACATAGGCATGTGAGAATTGCTCACTAAGAGCTGTAACGCAAAGTAACTCGCTCGCTATGTCAGCGCTCTGGGGCATTGCGAGTGGTACAGTCTCTTCTTTTGCTATTTTTGTTTCAAAACTTATTTATGTTTGTTCTCATTTGTGACAAGTTATCTGTATGTCATGGATTTGCATTTGGTTTACTAAGATCTGAAAAGTGCAGAGTCCTCCTTCATAATGCTCATGTAAACAACAATAGCCCAATTATAACATTCAAAATTTCATTTCTTCATATTTGTCCAAAGTAATATGTCTTTTCAAGGTCTTTGTAATGATGTTAAGAAAAGAAGTATAAAAAAAACCTTTTTGTTACATAACTTAACATGGTTAAGTTCCATTAAATTCCCTCCCTTCCTCCACATTCATGGCTGAAGTGCCCTTGAGCAAGGCACCTAACCGCCAACTGCTCTCCGGGCTCCCCCAATGTGTGTGTTTAGGGATTTTTTAGTTTCTGGGGGCCCCTTTAATTTTCAGTATAGAAGTTCATCAGTAAGCGAAGATCCTTCAATGTAACAAAGACATTAAAACTTAAGAATTAAGAATGTAGATAACAGTGGAAGTTCATAGCAGACAGCTAGCATCATGCAAGCTAGCATCATGTAAACTAGCATGATGTTAAAGTACTACATTTGTATCACTTTTCCTTTTTTATATTTCAGCATAAAAAAATTAATTAACTGATATCACAAAATACAAAGCTATGACATTAGTCAAATAGAAAATGTATCATTGTAAATACAAATCAGTCTTCAGTCATCCTATGACACCTTAGCAATGACAATTAGTCATTAGTTATTTTATTTCATTTTTTATTTTCCTTATAAAAGTAGACGAAATACAAAAGCAAATAGGGTAAATGTTGCAAAATACCAAAGATATACAATGGAAACACAAAGCAGCTGAAATGCTTGTGATGTGAAATCCAAATAAATGAACTGAAAAAATCCACAAAAATTCAGATCATCAATCAAAACTTAAACAGGGATTTTCTCCCCCCTGGTGATTTATATTTTTGTGGTTCTTTTTCTATATTTTTTTAATTAAATGTGGGAGGACAAGAGGCCACATTGTCATGAAACCCGTAATGCTTGAGCAGCCTCGAAATGTGCGGAGTCGGCAGTGTGCGACAAAAATCCACCAGCTACTGATTTTTCGCAGGTGAAACACTAAGACAGAAATGCAGCTCCGCAGGCAGGAAATGTGTGACATTAATAGTCCAAAACTGCCCTGATTTTGACTGGGACAATTTCAGATGTGAAACAGGCAGGCTAGTGTGAAGCAACAGAGTCCTGACTGGAACTGTACGAACGCACTTAAGTGTTAAAAGCTGCATACATAAAGTTAAAGGAATTTCCACAAGCATGCGTAAGCAATACCACTACCATGTTCTGTTTTTCCTTCCACAGAAATGATGAGCCCTCGGAAAGCAGCAGTGATGGGCTTTTTCAAACAGGCAGGCGCTACAAAGTTATCGCTTAAATATTAACAAATCATATCGAATTATAAGACATACAAAGTCTCTTCTGTTAACAATATTAACTTCTATTTACAATTCATATTTACATCTCATTCATTCATCCGCTTATCTTTTGGTTCAAAGCATCATAATTGCTTACGTCATATTAGATTGGGGTTAAAATAAAAAAAAGAAAAGAATAATTAATAAAAATGAGAAAATAAATTGTATTTACAGAGGTAATTCATAAGCTGTTGATGTTTAACTATGAACATGCAGCCTTCTATTGTCCCCATGGTCCCTAAAATCTTTCTGAGATGTCGCAGTGCTTTCTGATTGGCAGGCTGGGGACACACTGCCAGTGAGGGGCGGGGTTTGTGTCACTGGATGATGATGTTACTCATAATTCGAGAAGCGTGACTTGGAATTGATTGAGCATGACCTCATTGATTTCGATGAGGAAGGCGGAATGGTTGCTGTAGTGTTCGATGATGTTGTCGTCCATGTTCACGAAAATCCTGAAACACAGAGAATATGAGGTTAATCATGAGGAGTACAACCTTTCAGACCTTTGAGGCATTAAAAAAACATGCACCCTGTATCTTATGGCACCTCCTGGTGGCTCGGGGTATATTATGATGAAATGTGGGTAAGATTCTTCATCGGCAACGTAAAACCATCAATGCTCGTTCCAATGCAGTTTTATTTGAATATCGCTTTTAATTAGATACATTATCACAAGGCAGGTTCAGAGAAATCCACTTAGATCAGAGGTGACATCAGCCAAAAAAAAAGTAAAAAATTGGAAATTGGTATGATGCAAGAAAATAAAAAAAATAGAAAACTGAATAGTGGGAATATAATATACTTCTCTTCTACAACTGTAAACTGTAAAGGTAAACAGTACTAAGTGCATGGAACGGATGTTCTGCAAGCACATATTGCGAATAGGAGATTGTTTATGAATACAGAAGCAGTTCTTGTGTATAATTCCACACTATCCAAGTGAACTTATCTATTTAAGCAAGGGGTGAGACTTATAAAGTGTTTGTGGGAAAAGCAGTCTGTAATAGAAGACCCAAATGACTGTGATTGGCTCCCAGTTTCTAGTTTCGATACAATGATCACTGTTCCATTACAAACAGTAGCTGTGTACTAAAAGTTTTGCCTCAACCTTAGACCTACTTGATAAGTCAAAAATGTTCCACCCAGAAGGTGATGTGTGTATGTGTTTGTGTGTGTGTGTGTACATGTGCCAAGCCTGAGGGTACACAGGAAACAAACTGATGAGGCGGAGAGAGGAGGGAGAGAATGCCACCTAACCTGTCCTGTTCCAAACACTACCATCATCTACGTGTCTGAGGGCCAGCTCACTTCGAATCACTGCTAGATTACTGTCACTCAAATGGAGTAAAAGTCACGTTAAACAAGTGTTTTACAGTCTTAGAGATATGTAAATATTACCAGATTGTGACAAGAGACTGTAGGAGCTGCACATTTGTCATCTCCCTGCTCGTCTACTGAGTGTTTCTTTTGTTTGCTTTTTCTACAAGCTTTTTTTTTTCTCTGGTAAAGTAGTAAAGACGACAGCACTTATGAAATTCCTTTCCTACAGACTTCTTGCTCGTCTGGTCTGTCAGCTTAAGTTCCAGAAAGCTGACAGCAAGCGTCCAAAGCTAAACCTAAAATCACGGCCAGAGCGTTTCAGTCAATCCCAGCCTCTCTTTATCTCCTAGACCTGCTCTGTTATTAGCACATAAACCCCAGACATCATCATCCACCGAGACCCAAAATGGTCGCCGGTCAACCTTGTTATGTCTAATGCTACGAAACTGTCACTCACCCTCGTTTGCATTTTTTGAAGATTTTCCCGATGGTATCTTCTTGCAGGCCGTACTTTTCCGAAATCTGAGCATGACAAAGGAGAAAGGAGATGAGTTTCATGTCAAGGATCTTGTAGCGTACGCAGTACAGTCTTCACATGTATGACAGATAAAAGGAGAGCAGGAAGGAAGAGAAAGAAAAGAGAAGGAATAGATGGACTAACCGCTTGTCGGAGACCTTTCAGGGTTGGCGAGTTCAGCATGAGGGCATCAAACACTTCCTCCGATTCTTGCCGTACGTACAAGAGGACTACAACAACAACAACAATAACAATAAATAAATAATTTGCTTCATGGGGGTTCATTTTAGCTGAATGGAGTTTGGTTAGCATGTTGTAGAGGGACATTAGTGATGTAGATGTTGTGCGGTAGATCCAATGTTTTTGGGAGACGCTCTTCATATATGGATTACTTTTTTTGGGGTGGGGGGGTTGCATGTCCTATGAGGTTGTTACTAGACTTATTACCAAGACAACAAGTCCAAATCTCTATGTAAGCAGGATTATATTAACCCAGGTGGGCTGGTGTAGCCATGACCCAGTGGTTAGAGAGGCGTGTTTGAAACCAAAGGTGACTGGTTCGATTCCCAAACCAGAAGGAAAACGGTGTGGCGACAGGGGGGGTGAGCAGCATCTTCCCCCTCCTCCACCTTCACAACTGAAGTGCCCTTGAGCAAAGCACCTAACCCCCCCAACTGCTCTCAGTGGGGCCTCAATGTGGCTGAGTGTGTTTGTGCTTACTGTGAATGGGTTAAATGCAGGGTCAAATTTCCCTTGTGGGATTTATATAATATATCAGAATCAAATAAAATTCAAATGATCATGATCTTTTACTTTCCTTTATCCTTTTTTTTGTGTGT
Source organism: Neosilurus hyrtlii (assembly GCA_028564935.1). Taxonomy (NCBI): domain Eukaryota; kingdom Metazoa; phylum Chordata; class Actinopteri; order Siluriformes; family Plotosidae; genus Neosilurus; species Neosilurus hyrtlii. The sequence goes on from JAOUQZ010000002.1 coordinate 22,708,305, forward strand.
GTGTGTGTGGGCGGGGGGGGGGGGGGGGTACTTACATACAGTACGGAACCCTTTGATGCGGTTTTTTGCGAGTTTTTTTTGGCTGTGGCTTTTGTGTAATCCGGGGGGTTTATGTTGTGCTCCTGTTTGTTGTGTGATGTTGGGGTCAATCCGGACCCTCATAGTGTTGTAGTTTTGTTTAGTTGATATTGTGGTTTGACTTGTTATAGTGTGACTGGAATGTCTTTACGCTGTGATGTGGTTTTGTGGTGTTTATTTTCTTTTTAGTTTGACTCGTGAGGTTTGTTGTTGTGTCATTAAGAGGTTTATTTGGACTCTGTGCTCGATGTTATGGTGTGAAATGGGCTTTGATGTGTCTGTGGTTTGTTGGTGTGTGTGTTGCGTTATCGTACCTCTTTGCTGTTCTTCTCTGCGAGGTTGTTTGCTGGGTGGTGAGCCGCCGCACTGCTCTCCTGAATCAGGGTAACAGTTAATGCGTTTCAGTGAGTTCTTCTCACTTTCCTCTGGAGGGGACGTCACCACCTAAAAGCCAAGATAACAAACCCTATCAGTAAGTTAAAAAAACAAAAAAATTAAAACAAAAAAAAATAAACAAAAAACAAAAAAAAACTAAAACAAAAAACATCATACGGGTTTTGGAAAACTTCCTGTCGGGTTTAATTATTTATTTATTTTTAACTTCCTGTCCTTGTGTTGATTATGTTATCATTCATCATATAAAGGCTGGTGCAGACTAGCAATGCATCACATAACATCACACAAACACAATAAAAAGAGTGTGTATCTAACTGCCAGATCAGAGAGTCTGTTCTCACATACACATGATACTGGTGTGTGACATGATCCTGAATAGAGGCTACGATTGCATGTCATCCAACACTATGTGTGTGTGTGTGTGTGTGTGTGTGTGTGTGTGTGTGTGTGTGTGTGTGCATGTCATGTACATGTGTGGGTGGCTGCAAAAACGTTCATGAAATGCACATCTTATCTGACTTCCTGACTCCTGAAGAGACTGTGGGAAAGGCAGTTGTTCGGAACAGAGTGTGTGAGTGTGCTTTTCATCCACTGTATACACACGCAATCCCTTTAACATCTGCGCAATAAAGCTAAGTCAAGTGTGTGTGTGCTTTTGGGAGTGTGCGAGCCCCTGCAAGCTAATCCTCCATGTCAGTCAGCATGGCCGTCTCCTCATGAGGTGAGTTTCGTTTACTGTTGTGTAATCATACTTTCCCTTTCCACCCTTCTATCCCTCTTTTTATCTTTCTTCCCAGCCCACCTTTTTTCCCACTACATTTTTTCCCACACTTTTCCTGCCTCTCTCCACCACCCGCTGCCCTGCGGTTGTTGGAACATGACTCGACTGTGCTGCGGCCAACCACAAATCCCAGGATTCCTGGAGGTGTGTGTGTGTGTGTATATGTGTGTGTGTGTGTGTGTGTGTGTGTGTGTGTGTGTGTGTGTGTGTGTGTGTGTTAGGTGTACCAAGCGCTGCAGGTTGCTGTAATGGGTCTCAGGGATGAACAGTACAGGCTGTGTTACATGATCATCCAAGGACTTGAAGAAAGTACAGTCCTTTCCAATGGAGCTGGAAACAAGAGTGTGTTTTCCTAAAAGGGGGAAAAAAACAAACCTTTCAGAAACAGAATTTTTTTTTTAGCACTGCTGAATGCAAAATAGTAGTACTTATAATAATAATAACAATAATAACAATAATAATAATAATAATAATAATGATGATGATTATGCTGCTTTAATAAAATAACTTTGAACTGCTGCATTTTAAAAAACATTTAGAAAGAAATTCATATAAAATTTTGTAACATCTTTTCCAAAATAACGGTCTGCATTAAAGCAAAATGATGAACTAATCTATATTATTATATAATCATATAAATATAAACATTAACTGTTAGATATTTAAGTTAAATAGAAATGTTACAATTCATATAATTGTGGTCTAACTTCTAACTTTGGTACTAATGGACGTGTGGACGTAAAAACTATTTAAACGCCGCAGTTTGCAGCAGGCTGGGCTCAGGCGCGGACTGTGTTGGAAAGAAAAAAAATTTAATATATAGGTCAATGAATAATGACACAGCAGTGTGAAATATGATATAATTCTACAAGATTTTTAAAAGTAGTGATGCTAGTTCTTTCATTAGAGTGCTTTAGCAATCATTCATTCATTCTTTTTCTGAACCGCTTAAGCCTAATTAGGGTCGCGGGGAGTCTGGCATCCATCTCAGTCGACTCCTGCCGAGGGCAGAGTACACCCTGGACAGCATTCTTCTTTTAAAATAAGAATTTTATGACATAGAGAAGTACCAAACCAGTGACTGTATATCAGGATCGGCTGTGCGAGGTTTACAGTAATTTCTGACCAATAGATGTCGTATTGAACCATTTTCAACCCATAAAATGCAGATTTTTATAGAAATTATTAATTTATGAATAATACCACTTATATTTATGTGTTTTAGCACTTTGAAGTTGATATCCCTTTGTTTAGAGCTCAGATAAAACATTAAAATGCGTTCAAAGCTCAATGTCTTGCATGTTTCTGATTCACCGGTGTGTTTGGTTGCTGTTTTGGATTAAATCAAGTTCATTAAACAACAAAAGGTTTTGGCTGTAGAAAGGAAAAACTCTAGAATGTTGTAATATATTAGGAGGAATGATTTTGCAGGTGTGGTTTCTGTAACAAAGTTCAGTGATTACGTAAACCTAATTCAGTTTTGTGACAGCGATCTCCGATGTGTGTGTGCTTATAGAACTGGTTAAAAGGCGGGATGAGTGGAACATACCGCTGTTAGTGGAGTCTGCAACGTTCTTGGTTCGTCTCTTGACCCTTTTGCGTTCCTCGTCTCTCATCTTCCTCTCTGCACCCTGTCACAAGAGAAGCATGTCGTACTTGTTAATTTATTTATTTATTCATTCATTTTAAGTGACTAGATTTCATCTCAGTGATTTATCCCTCATCAAAACAGACCTTCCAGACACAAGGCTGAAAAAAAAAACATCTGATGAAAAAACACACTGGTTCCTCGTTCTGCGGTGATGCACTAAGCTCACCTGTCATGGCTAAACCTGCCAGACAGGTACAATTCTGACTGATTCCTCCCATCTTGTACTTACTCAGATACTCAGTGTTAGCTCCAAAGGCAGCCAAAGAGAAGGAACACAACAGATGGAGAAGATAACCAAAATATGAGGGTTTGGAGACTATGATCAGATTAGCGGTGAATAATGGGATGATTAACAACCATCAGATACAAACAGTCCAGTGTGTGGACAGAAGAACAGATTGAATAAGCAGTCTCTTTTTTTTTTTTTTTATGTGACTTCCTATGAAAATTATCCTTCAAGTCACCGAGAGCGTGGCAGTTAGAAATTTTAAAAGATGACTCTTAGGGTACTTATTTGCCATGAAACCACAGTCTCATGTAAGGGATAATAGGCTAGAGGGAAACAACAGTAACTTAGTGACACTTTTATTACAAAAGCGGAAACAACACCGGGAAGCTTTAATAAAAATGGGGCTGGAAAAAAAAAAAGGGGGAAAAAAATCACCTTATCACAGAAGACCTTGACTTGGCAGGCAGCTCGGTGGATGAGACGGTTGGTGCCAGAGCTGAAGTCATACGTGTCGATCTGCAGGTTTAGAGGGACGCCTTTCACCCCCTTCTGGGAGGAGAAGTCTGTGCTAAGGGAATTGATACCAATATACACCTGTGGAAATCCCAGAGGAAAAAAGAGAGGAATTATATAAATGTACACTCATTAGATCATTTTTAATGAATAAAATACTTCTCAAATCCCACTGCTAATAAATCCATAACACTCATACATAACCCTATTAAAAATTACTGCCTACAGCTGTTATTAAGCCACTGTACAGTACAAAACACACAAACACACACACACTCAGAGAGAGAGAGAGAGAGAGAGAGAGAGAGAGAGAGAGAGAGAGAGAGAGAGAGAGAGAGAGAAACAGGTTTTAGGGTTTCCTTTAGCTTATTTTTTCTGGTTTTCATGTATTAGCTAACACAAAAAGAGCTGATTTCAGATCTAAGAAACAATAAGCACCTTAAAATAGTTTCTAAGCCTGAAGCTAAATTATAATGTGTGCATTACGTCACACATTGACCCTTTAAGTAAAAAAGCAAGAAAAAAAGTAGCATCATGGATGACTATCTAGCCCTGAAACCTGAAAGATGGCAGGAAATGTGATTACACAAGAGTTCATTTCCATAGCAAAGGTGTGCGATAAAAATGGGCACACTAAGACGTGACCAGGCAAGTTTTAAGCCAAATGTTAAAAAAAAAAAATATGAAAGAAAGACAGGTTTAAAATGTAAAGGGTTCTGTTCTAAGCCAGGATCAGCTTGTTTTGTCTTTCTGATCTATTTTCATTAGAATAAAAAAAAAGAAAAAAAAAACCCTAATCTGAGATTTGTCTCTTTCTTTTTATGTCTTTATTTTCCACCCATTTTATTTTCTCTGTTGATTATTTTCGTTTTAGTCTTAATAATTATCAGGTGTGTATATGTTGTTTTCGTCCTTTATTTCTCTTCTTCTTTCTTTCTTTTTCTTCTTCTTTCTTTTTGATACTCTTTCCCTCCTCCGCCTATTCTTGGTTTCGCTGTCCCGCCCTAAACTGCCTCAGGATATTCTTGAGATCTCTCTCTCTCTCTCTCTCTCTCTCTCTCTCTCTCCACATCTCTCTCTCTCTCTCTCTCTCTCCACATCTCTCTCTCTCTCTCTCTCTCTCTCTCCATCTCTCTCTCTCTCTCTCTCTCTCTCTCTCTCTCTTTCTCTCCTTGTTGTCATGACAGGTGCCTGGGGTGGTGACATGCCATGGATTCCTTCGCCCTTGTGACACATACACACACACACACACACACACACACACACACACACACACACAGATGCACACAACACAAACAAATGGATCTCGGCAGGTGCGTGTTTTTACCTTCGCCTCTTCATTAGTGTTCCAGATGAAAGATAAGGCGTTAAAAGCGACCTCCTCGACATTGCTGATTCCATTGAAAACTTCTTTGTAGTCGGCTGGAAAATAATGCACACATAAGAATAAGCAAATTATCGAATTAAATGTAAAAATAATAATAATAATAACTAAAAAAAAAAAAGTGATTGAAACATGTTTCCTGAAGTTTCCCAGCCCTGCTAATTGTGTTGTGTTCCCATCTCTAGCACACCTTTTCCAATTAATCAACTAATTAAGAGATCTCCTGAGTCAACAGGGGTGTGTGAGACCAGGGAAAACACCACAATCTCTAATGCAGCCGATTCGGAGCCGCACCTAATAATCAATTAAACAAGTGTGATGAGGTTGGAAACAAAGCCTGACACCACAGGAGCCATTTCAACAGTACTAAAGGCCTCTACACTGAACTGTGGGAATTTGTGTTTGTGTGTGTGTGTGTGTGTGTGTGTGTGTGTGTGTGTGTGTGTGTGTATGGTTGGTTAGCACATACCAATATCAATGACCCTCTGCTTAGCGGTTGGCTGTCGAGCGTGCCAATGATTCCAGCACTTCAGCTGCATCTCCGGACTCTTCTCATTTTCAAACACCGCCATGATCACAGTCTGAAAGAGAAAAAGAAAGAGAAATGATGCACAGAGGCACAAAAACAGAGAGAAGGAACAAAAAAAGTAGATTGTCACAAAAGGTTTCATACAAAACCAACATGTCATGATTCTAATACCTCGGTTTATGTCTTATTGTCCATATTAATCAACATAGACGCTTGCATGAAAACAGACTGTCATGCCTCTCCCTCTCCATCTCCCTTTCTATCTAAGCCTTTAGTCATTTAGGGGTTTTGTCCTGAAGGTTAGACAGGATTTGCACACGTAGGTGTGTCTTGGTAATGTATCGACCAAAATATTTTTATAACATTAATGTCACCAAAGCTTCTCTGATCATGTTTAATTCTAAAGTGTTAACCCCTAATCCTCTGGAAACAGTCACGGCTGTAAGTGGTGACAGTGCGACAGTTCGTGAAATGATCTGTCAGTATACCGTGGTGTTATTCATCTAAGGACTAAAAGTGGGAGCCAAGTGTGTCGCTTGACTCAGAAAAAAATGGAGCGCTGATCAGCCCTGTAATTACAATAATAGCATACAAAACATTCCACTTTAAAGAGCTATAAATGTGACTGAGACTGGCTGTCATGTAAGAATTGTGGATGGTGGAAAAAAGAAACGTTCTGGAACATAGTAGAACCTTCTATGATGCTGCCAACTTCCACAAACGCCTCAGTCTCTCGCACAATAACTGGAAGAAATAACTTTTGAACACCTTTCCAACCTCTTCCAGTTATATTTATGATAACCTATTCTTCTTCCTGCTCCTCTTCTTCATCTTCTTCTTCATCTTCTTCTTCCTCTTCCTCTTCTGGTACTTTGGTTTCCTCCCACAGTCCAAAAACATGCACAGTAGGCTAATTGGCTGTTCCAAATCACCCCTAGGTGTGAGAGTGAGTGTTAACAGTATTGTGTATGTTGGCCCTGTGATGGCCTGGTGAGTTGTCCAGGGTGTGCCCCTTGCCCAGAGCCGGCTGAGATGGGCACCAGCCTACCCGCAACTCTAATTAGGATTCAGCGGCTTAGAAAATGAATAAATGAATGTATTTTATTGGATTTTAGTCCACCATTATTTCGATCCCTTTTCAAGTAGATGATTCCTGACTTTCTGGACATTTTGTGAGCACAAGGACACTTTTTAGAACTTTCTGAAGCTTTGTTGTTGTTGTTGTTGTTGTTGTTTACTGCTTAAGATCCTTGCATGAACGTTTGAGAGTGCGCTACCACCTTTCGGATGATCCAGCATTTTGTTAATCTTAACATTTTTAAACGTCGTAGCTCACCTTCACTTTGCTGCATGGAATCCCAGAGCTGTTTTCCACCCCCTGCAGGGTGATGGGGTAGAACTGACCCTTATTCAGGTACACCATAGGAATCTCGATACTCTTGTTTTGGGAAGCTTGCGGTGCTCCGAGAATGAACTGAAAATCATTCCTACTAAAAAAGGCAACACACACACACAAAACAACAAGAAATGAACAACTCATACAAAATGCCATGTCCGTACAGCAGTGTCTAATTTTATCAATTAGCAGACGGTCTGAGTCTTGGAGATTGACAGTTTGGCGTGTGTGCTCCATAAAAAACAGGTACATGGCTCACCTGAACCTCTCAGGAGGAGAGTCTGAGTACGAGTCGGAGTAATCAGGACTTGGGTGGCCAACAAAATCAGTACTGTAGTTTGGAGGCTGCGTGGATGAAGGGAAAAAAAAGCACAAAGTTATACATAAATTTGCATCAATTAAGTCTGAAGGGCTGATCATTTCATGAGTCACTGCATTGTTTTGGAAATTTTAAACCACTTGTTGCATAGCAATGCATAATTCACGAGTCATCACGGCTTATTTCAGTTCTTAACGTGAAGCTTTTCCTTGTGAGACTCACTTCAGTGCTGGCGTCTGGATAGGGGGTATCCGAAGGCCACATTTTATGAGGCGTGTTGAGCAAAAGGGAATCAAATATGTTGTTGATGGCTTGCTTGTCATAGCTCTCGCCCGTGACCGCCTGGATGTAGTTGTTGCTGTTTGGAGAAATTTGTTTTGCAGGTTGTGACTGTGTGGTGCAAATAGTCTCGGACACCAGCTTCATGAGGTGTGCGTTTTGTAGAGGTGTCAGCTCAGGGGAAGAACCATTGGGTGTTCTGAAAGATAATAGAAGACAATTGTGAGCATTGCGGAGGCGAAATAGGACTGCATGTTATATTTAAGTGCCATAGTTAAGTGAAAGTGGCTAGGTGGCTTGTCATTTATGCTAACTCTAGAACAAATAAAGATCTCGGTGTGCTTTTACTAGTAGCAGTGATTGCAGAAGTTGTTAAAGTCCACAGGAACGGCACTCAATCTATCTCGACAGTGTTTGAGGAGAGCTGGGTGGGAGCTGTTTGCTGCATAATCCACATCTCTGACTTTGTTTGCCTTTCTCGTCGTCGTGAACTCAAGGGGTGGGGTGGGGTGGGGGTGGTGTTGGGGGGGGGGGGGGGTATTCCTGAGCTGCAGACATTTTTCACCAGCACAAATAAAAGACCAATGACTCAGCTGTCTCTGGGTGGGATGGGGAAGAGGATTAGCATCTTAATCTGCTCTGACCTCAGTTAAACTGAAGCTAATCTTGCTAGCCCTCGCTCTGCACGCTGGAGGAGTGGCAGGAGCTAACAGAACTAAAACCTGTGAGAAACACCTACTTAAAGTTTCATACACCTGTCACTCTTGTCTCTCTTAACAATTGGATGGGCACACCTCTATCCTTTCCACTCTCACGCGTCAGAGAGTGTTTAGGGTTTGTCTTTTATCTTGGCAGGATGTAAAATGAATTGGGCATGGATGGTAAAAGACAGTGAAGATTATACAATACCAACTGTCCTAGAACAAAAGAGCTTTTTTTGTTTTGTTTTGTTTTGTTACCTTTCCAGTGGTTTAAATGTACTGCCAACATGTGTAGTCATCTTCTGCTCTTTTGGAGTCTGAAAAGGAGAAAAAAAAATACATGAATGACTATATATGTATTTATTAGAATTTCTGGGGAATTTCTCTTTTTTTTTCCTTGTTTGTTTTTTTTCTTTTGTTTTTTTTTCACCTTGCCAATATCACTGAAGATGGAGATGCTGCTGAGATCGTCGTCAACAAGCCTGGACTTTGCTTTGGTGATATCGATGTCCACGTAGTTCCATGTGGTGTCCATTAGGTAGCTGTCAGAGTAGCATGGGTAATTAAAGCTCTCGTTTTGCAAAATCATCAGAGCACTACAACAAGATAGGATAAGAAAAAAAAAGAAAGAAAGAACAGTTAAGAAACTGGGCTGACACTGGGCAAAGTAGCTCTTTTTTCAAGAAATGCAAACGTTTATGATACACATGCACATTAATTGTTTTCTGGTTTGTTGTAAGTGTCAAAATCAATAAATACAGATGATAAAAACAAACAAAAAAACCCCAACGTTGCACCAAATGCTTTGGATCGCCAACATTGATCAACGTAAACATATGCCTGACATCTTTGTGACATGTGCTTCTGAGACAATCCTAAAAAACAAGATAGCACCTTAGCACCTGAAGGAACTAAGTCATACAAATATACATAACATCCGCTAGCATTAACCAAAGAAAGAAAGATAAAGAAAGAAAAAAATTTAGCCGGAAGACCACAAACAAAACCCAGGCATTAAGGAAGGATCACATTATCTCTCCACACAGGGAAAAGCGGGATCCATTTTTTGGGGCTTTCCCCTGTGCTATGGATTAGCACTCAGCAAGCAAACAGTTAGTTTACTCCAGACAAGCGCTCCGGCACTAAAGCTCATGACAGACCTGTGTTTGACCAGGTGAGAGGTGTCTTGTTTAGCAAATGAACACATTTCCTGTTGATCTTTCTTTTGGATAAAGCTTCGATTTTATTTCTCAGATGACAGAATGAGGTTATTGGGGGAATCATAGATAGACTTTAAAGCGGTTAGAACCTCTAAAACGTTACTCTGTCATAACGATATCAATGAAACGAACCTCATCTTGCACTTTGTTTTGGAGCTGTTAATTTTGCATGCCACAGCGGGATTCACCATGTCATGCAGTTTCAATGCTCAGATTTAGTTTCTCTGCTACAATGAGCAGGTGAAAACTTGCTTTTGTGATTCAGAGCCCCTAGGACAAGTTCTATGATTATTCTCGCTTACATAGCCAGTGTGCCCTGAGTGTGTGTGTGTGTGTGTGTGTGTGTGTGTGTGTGTGTGTGTGTGTGTGTGTACGTGTGTGGTGATTGGCTGGCTGGTTATGGTGTCAGCTATCTGTACAAACAACACCTATGTAGTGTTTCTGATGAGGGTCTAGTAGCCCAGTGGCGGAACTGAGATGCGGTGTCAGAGCTGCAGGCAACGAAACTATTACTAACTCACACCTCGAGAGTGTGACTGGGATAAAAAGCTACACAATGCAAAAAATTAAGAGAGAGAGCAGGAGGGAGAAAGAAAAGCAAAAATATAAGAAATAAAAATCCAACTAAGCTGAAGTCTAACATCTGTGCACATCTGTACACATCGGCAAGTCAGTTGGTTTGATTTACAGAAATTGTCTTTGCATTTCCAGTCATTTAATAGCAAATCTCTCAGCTTGATGTAAGATTTAAGGAGTTTAAGATTCATGTCCAGTTATACACATATAGCATGCAGTGAAATGTAACCTTAAATCCCTCCTGAGACTTAAGCCTTAACTACAAACAGGTTAAAAAACAAAAAAGGGCTATATAATATACAATACAGTCTGATTTCCTTCGCCAGATCAAATGTGAATATGTCACTTACTCAATCTCCTTTGTCATGTCGTTCCTCAGAGTCTGCAGAAATAAAATCCTCAGTCTAAGCACTCGTCCCTGGTAAGATGTCTGTTTTCCGTTATTAGATGTATATATGAAACAGAGAGAAAGACAGAGTGAAGGAGTGAGAGTGGTTATATCTGTCTACCTCCTTGAGTGAAGAGGTTTTGATTTGGGCCTGCCACTGCTGGCACATTTATCTGTCCTGACAGGTAGCTCTCACACACTTGCACCTGATTGGCTGAAGGCACTGAGGCAGGTGTGTGATGGTACAGGTGTACGTCCTTAACTCTTGCCTTGCCGGAGAGAAACTCGGGCAGGTGTGTGAAAGGATCTCATTAACACATGGAAGAATAGGTTGAGCTTTATCCCAGGTAAGTGTGAAAAAGAGTCAGAAACTAAAGGCTGAGCTCAGGGAAAAAAGTCCTTTATTATGCTAATGTGGACATGTATCACATGCAGGTATGTGTCTCAATGGTTTAAACAAAGGATTAAATCATAAAAGAATTTGTTTCCCTGCAAGGTTTTGCTCACTGCAGCTGAAAAGGTTTGAGGTGTAAGATGCACGATGGGCGAAACTTTCCCCCAAACTTCAGCCAGGATAGCACATCGATGCCTGAAGAGAAAGCAATAGAGAGAGAGAGAGAGAGAGAGAGAGAGAGAGAGAGAGAGAGAGAGAGAGAGAGAGAGAGAGAGAGAGAGAG
>JAOUQZ010000002.1:22720158-22737631 GCA_028564935.1 Neosilurus hyrtlii
TCCCCGCCCCCCCCCCCCCCCCCCCCCCAAATATGGAAGCTAAACCTAAACTACTTGGCCAATCAAGCCAATCTGCCCATCAGAATCAAAATCGGAATCATTTTATTCACGGTGGGTGTTTCCTTGTATTGAATGATCTGAGATCTCGGAGGATGAAACTGTTACATGGATAGTTCAGTAGCTTTTGCTGGATGTCATTAAGGTGAAAATTTTGTTTAAAGGCTGCATTGACAATCTAACTGCATCGAAAGGCACCCCAGACCTCCTTGTCTAACACTGGTGTGGGGGGGTGACATGGTGAGGTTGTAACCATGTAGTGTAAGTCCCATGGTTTATAAGACTGGCAATTTCTTAATTATAACACGGGGGGAAGGGGGGGGGTACCAGTACAAGGGATAGGCCCAGTGATTTGCATTATATTTCTGGACGCCACGCTGATTAATGAATCAAATGAATTGAATCTGTTTGCTCAAATGAACCGAGTTGGTAAAGTGACTAAACAGTGGCTCATCTCTTCTCATCTGCCGAACTGCTTAATCCTACTCGGGTCACGGGGAGGCTGGTGCCTAACTCAGGCGACATTGGGCGAAAGCGTGGGTACACACTGAGCAGCTTGCCAGACCATCGCAGGGCAACACACACGCACAAAACCGTTCACATTCACACCTAGGGGTCAATTTGGAACAGCGAGTCCTCCTCATGGGCATGTCTTTGGACTGTGGGAGGAAACCGGTGTACCCAGAGGAAACCCACATAACCACAGGAAGAGCGTGCAAACTCCACACAGAAAAACCTGCGCTGAGAGTGCGAACTTAACCCAGGACCTTCTTGTGGTGAGGCGGACGTGCTAACCTAAACAGTGGCTCTTGGGCCTAAATTGATCTCAGTTGAGGTCTTTTGCCGCCTCCTGCTGTATGTGTTGGAAAATTAAAAATGAAATTCTCCCCGAATGCACTGTGATTTTACTATTTACAGTCTAAAAGCGACGTATTATGGTTTCAAAGTGGTATTGACTCTGTAAAATATAAGGGAAATTATATTTAATTAGTTAGCTAAGCATTGGATATTGCTTTAATATCAGCGAATGGGGTTAATTGACATACTGGACCACATTCCTCCAACACAGAAGAGATAACAAGCTAAACCGGAAACCCGCCCACTCGGGCTTCAGGTGTAACCGGAAGCGGAAGAGTTTATGCAAGATGGCGAGATTCTGACAGTGAACCGGATTGAGCTAACGAGTTGATAATTAAACTTTTAATGTGATTCAAGAAAGGACGAGAACAAAAAGAGGAGAAGGGATGACCGTGTGACTGTACAGGGAACAACAACAACAATAATAACAACAACAACAATAACAATAATGGCGGTTGCGAGTCCGATTCAAACCGGAAGTGCGCCCTCTTACACCGTGAGTATTTGTTTATGTTTCTGTTTTATCCTCAAACACGAGTTTATACATCAGTAACGACACTGTTTAAGTTCACACTGTTGTGTATCTGTTGGAGATGAGTTTAGTCATTACTTGCTGTTGTTTAGTTGTAACTTCATATTTACAACCCTGACTAAGCCAGGTGGTGTTGTTTTATTTTATTTAATGAAAATCTATTGAAAAATAAAAGCTGGGCCAGCTTTTTGTATTGTGTGTACACAGAGAGGTATCCCTCTTGTCTGTTTTGGGTCGCGTGGAGGCTGATGACTGTCACACTGGGCGAAGGCAGGGTACACCCTGAACGGCTCACCAACACTTACTCACACTCACACCTATGGGCAATTTGGAACCGCCAGTTCACCTAATGAGCATGTTTTTAGACTGTGGGAGGAAACCGGAGTACCCGAAGGAAACCCACACAAGCACAGGGAGAACACGTGGACTCCACACACAAACTCCTGAGAACAGAATTGAATCCAGGACCTTCTTGCTGTGAGGTGGATGTGTTATCTACTATGCCACTGTGCCACCGGTTTTGTATTCATATTTTTTCTTTCTTTTTTTTCCCCCCACACAGGACAACCTCATCGGTACACTGCTGGCCATCATCGGGAATTTGATCATCAGCATTTCCGTCAACATACAGGTGTGTGTGTGTGTGTGTGTGAGAGAGAGAGAGAGAACAGACTGACCTGAACTGTCAAAATAGTTTTTCTATTCCAGGCAGCTCTCCTGCATGAATGGGGAACTATGACGACATTTGTATGCATGATTTTTAGCACAACGGTTCCAGTCTATCGGTTATTTTCATGTGACATCATCACTTTTGCTACCTAAGGCAAAATAACACTCTGTGGCTCTTTTTGCATCCTTTCACTGATGGGTAAAACTAGAACTGTTTAGCAGTATAAGTATGCCAAAATACGGTATTGGTGGTTGCTCTAACTGTCCTGCCATAAATAAGGATGTTTTACAAAATGCTGAAAATGATCACTAATCAATAGGAAGGACATAAATAACTAACAACCACAATGTATGTATGTGTGTGCTTATTTTGTCTGTTGTAGACTAGTACTAGCTGTAAAACAAACATTATTTGTTAGCTCTGTGGGTTGGACAGTGTCAGTATTGTGGTGGGCAGACTAGCTTTTCTGAACCATACCTTCACGGTGTACATTGTTTTTGCTTTAATTTAGGGATTCATTCTGTACAATTTAATATAAATATATAAGTTGATCCCCAAGGATGTTTCTGTGCGTACAGACTTTACTTTTGCAAATATTTGTATAAAAAAAAACAGATTGTTCATATCTATTTATTAAGGACCGGTAAAAGAACAACAATCTGCGGACGCTCATCCGCAGACTGTTATTCTCTTACCGGCTCTTTATATCAACTTATTATTATTATTCCAGCTAACTTTTCAGACGTTAATAGGGCAAAAACCGTTGGGCCGAACAAAATGAATTTCAGATGTGTTATTGGCATATGGATGTAGATTATTGCTATGACTTTTTTTATGAATCGTCACCACTAATTAGGCGATATTAATTACTTCATGACTTGTTTGTTAAAACAATAGCATGATGATTACGTGTTGTAAGCAATGTGTGCGTTTTTTGGGGGGGGTTTTTTGGCCAGGCAGTGTATAATAAAATGACATATTCACCTTATAACGCAGTAAAAAGCTTTTCATGAAGATGTCGTTGTTCAAGACATGATGTCGTTGTGTTGAGTGGGCGGAGCTAAGCCTTCTTTAATGATATTGACGTTCATGTTCAGAAATAAAATGATTTCTTGTGAGATTAGCCATTTTTATCGGTAAAGTCAGCATCACTGTAGATATAAACACAATTTGTTTTAAAAAGAAATGTTTGACATGACATTTTTTAGTAGTGTCTTTATTCTCCATCACAAAATGCTGTGGTTGCATTTAAGGGTATAAGTGGTTATTTTCCCCCCTAACAGAATTGGCTCTCTCTCTCTCTCTCTCTCTCTCTCTCTCTCTCTCTCCATGCAGAAACAAAGCCATGTGGTGTTATCAGGCACCAGGGATCCGAGGCAGTACTATTGGACCAAGACGTGGTGGTGCGGCCTCTTGCTGTTGCTGATTGGAGAGATGTCCCTGTTTGTGTCTTATGCCTTCGCTCCGCTCTCTCTCATAGCCCCCCTCAGTGCTGTGTCTCTTATATGCAAGTATTCTTTTAATTAATGAAACAATCTGTCTTAAATTAACTTCAAACATGAACAAATTTCTGTGTAATAAACCATGAGATTATTAATGTGTGAATACTTCACTTATTTATTAATATACTATCCAAGATACTGTTGAATGCTTTGTAAGGATTTTGTGTGTGAATTCCCTTCACAGCCAGCTGTATTTTGGGGTTTCTGTATCTGAGAGAAAAATGGAAGCCGAAGGAGTTTCTGAGTAAGCGTTGCATTATTGTTGGTGGTTGAATGAAAAGAGAACATCGTTTCAATCTACAGCATCATGTTCCCAGATTCAGTAATTATTCAATCATCAATATAAGCGCTAGGTGATAGTTCGCATACTTGCCTACTTGGTCTTGGTGTCTTTTTAGAAGTGCATGAGTGTGTTCACACTGAAATATACCAACATGCAGAAAATTCCTGGCATGTTTTGGTTAATTATTTCAAAACTGGGGACATATGTTCGAAATTTTGGTATCTTTTAAAGCTTGGGATGATACCAATAACTCAAAATTAATCATTTCCAACCTGTTGTGATGGGTCGCATATATCATTAACGTACATATTGTTATCAAACGTACATATTGTTATCAAACTTGTATCCATATCAAATGTGTATTGTTACACCCCTACTAAAGTGTATTGTCACTGAAGGGTGTCGATATCGAAACTGTATCAGTACACCCGCAGTAAAGTGCATCGTTAATTGTAAGTGTGTTGTTACACCACCAGTACAGTGGATCATTTAAGAAGTGTGTTGATATTGAAAGTGTAGGTCTATGTTAGAAAATTTGGAATCATTTTAAAGCTTATGATCTCAGCTGCAAAATAGTACCAATAACTCAAATTTAATTTCCGACTTAATACCCACTTTGCTGTGATGGGTCGCATATATCGTATATTGTTAACCCACTAGAAATCGTATATCGTTATCAGAGTGTCTAATTATGAAACGTGCATCTATATCGAATGTGTACTGTTGCACCCCTAGTAACGTTGATCCTTAATGAAGTGTATTGATATTGAAAGTGTGTCATTACACCCCTGGGAACGTGCTTAAAAAAAAATACACTGAACTGAGCAGCTCTACATCAGTTCAGGGCTGAGCTCATTTCAGGGCCGTAAAAATGTAAACTGGATTCTGAAACAGAAGATAGCGAGAGACATCACATAATAATACATTTACAGGTACTGCAAAAAAATTGTTCGTTTTTTTTTTTTTGGGGGCGGGGGGCTGCTTTTTTTTTCAATTGAACTGAAATCATCTAGTGATTATTTAAAGCTAATTTAACACTTTTATACTTTAACCGTTTTTAAAGCATTGAAAGAGTTTATTTGATGTAATCTGAAATCATATTCAAATATTTTCATGGCTGCTCTTCGTGCTTTATGACATTTAAGGAAGGTATAATGAAAATCTTCATTCGTCCTTTTTTGTGAAACTGCTTTGTTTGTGAAAGCGTTTACCTATAGTCCACTGCACGTCTTTTTGTTTCCAGAGAGCTACATTTTATCATTCCTGGGATGTGCTATGACTATAGGAGGCACATATCTCTTTGTCACATTCGGGCCAAACTCTCACGAGCAGCTGAGCGCTGAAAACATTGTAAAGCACCTGATTGGCTGGCCTTTCCTCCTGTACCTGGTGAGAATAAAACTAAGAATCTTATAGAATGTCTGCTGTGTAGAGTCAGATGTATGTCTCAGATCTCTTTGGTAAACACGACAGTATTGTTTTTCTTTTCTGTTTAGCTACTGGAGATCATCATGTTCTGTCTGGTGCTGTACTTTTACAAGCAGCACAATGCGAACTACCTCGTGCTCATCCTCCTGCTGGTTGCACTGCTGGGTGAGGGGGTGTTATTATTTTTATTGAAATGTATCACCTATCAGTCAGAATGATTATTTTGCTAATAAAAATCAAACGTGTAATGTTTTCATTTATTCGTTCTTTTTCTTTTTACCTTCGAGCAGTTTAAGCAATATTTTTAATTAGAATGGTGGTCATCCCCGTCCGTTGTCATCCGTTTACTTTTTATGAAGGAATTCTGCAGATACGGCGTCCGGTTTTAGACATAAAACCTTGGGCTGCGTGCCAAGTAGTTCTGCCTGGAGGTCACGCCGATAGCAGGTCGGCTTGAAGTGGTCCACGCAGACTACTAAACTGCGTCCGAATAGAAACGTTTTCAGAGTCCGGCCTGTGCTGATGTTATGTTCTGTTTTCCGCTATTACTGCGCTTGTTGTTTGTGCAGCCGTATGCTTTGCACTCCACCATTTTTGTGGCGACACACAGATCAGCACCGACCGATAATGTGTTATCTTAGACTGGTGTCTGCTGCGCACAGACCAGCCATTAGGACAAAACAATGAATTTGTGTCACTACCAGGGCTGGAACAGCCAATGATGAAAGCACCATGTCGCTTCGCATGCCTAGTAGTAATAGTAAAGAGGCTGCACTTGCTCGTACTTTACAAGAAGCAAGGACTGACGTTGCCTGACAGAACCGCTGATGTCATGCGTGATCGTTTTATAGTTTTAAAGAGCTAGTAAATCAAATTCACCGCAGGTACCCTTTAAATCACCCCTAGATGAGAATGATGAGTGAATAAGTGAATGACTGTCTCAGTCAGTCAATGCCAAGACATTTTTATCAGGCTCATGAGTATTGTTATTAATATTTGAAGTGGATTCTTTATCATGTATTTCATTGTGTTTTTTTGGCTTTCAGGCTCCGTGACAGTGATCACAGTGAAGGCAGTTGCAGGGATGGTGGTTCTCAGCATTCAGGGCTCCCTCCAGCTCACTTATCCCATTTTCTACATCATGTTCGTCTGCATGGTGGCCACCATCATCTTTCAGGCATCGTAAGTCTCTCTCGCTCTCAGTCTCCCCTCTTCCACCCTCTGTTTCTGTGACATGTCTGCCATCCAGGTCTCTGTGTAAATCTTTTTCTACACAAATTAGTGTTTCCTTTGATGTAACATGGCTTAATAAAATGTGTAAAAGGTCATTAGTGAAGTGGTATATCAGGCAGACTCACTCAAATGTTAGTGAACAGAATTTTTTTTAAAGGATTCTTTAACATTGTGAGACAGGACGGCTGTATTGGAAGTGTAATGTTAGAGCAGCTCCAACAGGGGGCAGTGTGTACTCGATTAGTTTAGATTGAACGTCCTTCTGTTAAAACAAGGAACAGCGTTAACAATGAAAAGCCAGATTTATAAGCTGGATAAAGAAACAAAACAATGAAGATAAATGAACAGTAAACATGTACAATGAAGTTTGCAAAGTTCACATGTTAACAGCATGCTTTTATTTCGTTCTGTACATACATATTTATTTATTTATTTATTTATTTATTTATTTATTTATTTTACAGATTTCTAGCTCAGGCGTCCCATTTGTATGATTCATCCCTCATCGCTTGTGTTAACTACATCTTCTCTACTGTGTTTGCTGTTGGTGCAGGTAACACACACACACACACACACACACACACACCAACCGGCTATAAATACTCATACATCCATTCTGTTAGCACACAAAACGCTGTACTGAGGAAGTCTGTGTCCTCAGTATACATCTTATAGTAGTCATAAGGTACACATTAAATGCATAGTATGAAAAGCTGCTACACCATGCTTACAGCACAGTATCCCATAATTCAGCTGGAGAATCTAAATAACTGAAGACTAAGAATTCTCCTAGTGGAAAAAAATGTTATATTCTGTTCCTTTACGTGTTGCAAAAAAGTTACCTAATATTAACATGACCTAAATTTGTGCTAGTATAAAGTTATTGCTAATGCTACAAACGTCTTGCTTTAAAGGACAGGTAAGGTGGCACAGTACGTCTGAGGTTTTGTGCTTAGTACAGTAAAATCTCGTTAATAGGCGCATGTTGGCGTCCAATGCACCTCAACGCATGTTAAGTGAGACTGTGTTTTTGGATATGAAAATTCTTATTCTCAAAAGCATAAATATCATCACGTGAGCCTAAGATGTTTGAAGAAGATGCTCATGTGAGAAGAAAAAGTCTTGAATCAGGCAAATTTAATAAAATACACATAGCTGAGATCAAACGAGGTGTGGAGTTGTGTGTATACAGGTGTGTATACAGGTGTTAAAGCTAATCTGCGGGTGTGAATGCTGCCATGGATTAAAGCATTTGCCCTAATATGGTCAATTTCAGTCAAAATACTGGTCAGTTTCAACAAAAAATGACAAAAAAGCACTTTTTGGTCATCCCCATGTTACAAATTTGGGGTCCATGGCTACGGGTGCATATTAAGCGGAAACACATTTAAAACGCATATTACATATTAACGACATTCTTTTATAGTATACTATTAACACAAACTAAAGTAAAGCATCAATATTATATACTAAAGCAATATCAGTGCATAGTGAGTATTCATTATGTTTTAAACATCCTGTTTATCTTTTTAATCCAGGAGCCATATTCTACCTGGAATTCAACCAAGAGGATGTTCTGCACATCTGTATGTTTTTATTAGGGTGAGTGTGATTGACGTATTTTATTCGAATAACTCTCTTTCTGAATTCACTTCTAATTCCTTTATAGTGTTTTTATTTTTATGCCTTCAAAAAAAATGTCTGCAATATATTCTTTCATTTATTCCTTGGCTTATTGCTTTAGCTTTTTGCATTGAATGAAATATTGTCACAGCTCATCATTAATTCATCAAAAGTGTCCAGATCCATTGAAAATCCCCCTCCAGTAAAGAATATCGTCTGTATGAATTATATGACAGGGACGAGAAATGGGAACTCATATTTATACCAGAAGCTCTTTCTGTTTCCAGATCATAGTGTTTTTATAAAAGGGATGATAATAGTGCTTATTGTAGCATGAAGTAAATAGATATTAATAAACGATAGTAAATTAAATCACTAAATAAAATAAATAATGGTTAAATAAGGAATTGATTTTATATACACAAGTTAGCTATTGGAAGAACATTATTAGTGGCAGGTAGAGAGTGAAGTAAGATCAGAGTTCAAAAAAATTTAATACTCTTCTTTCATTGGCCAGCCGCATTTCTCAAACCACGATCGTGGATGCAGGTTTGTATGAATGTGTTTTTAGTGTAGGTCTGTGATGTTATAAGGCTTGTTTAAATGTTTTTCTACACATTTAAGACTTTAAAACATTTTACAAACATGCTGAGCACATGGTGTTCGACTCTGTCTCCAGATGTGCCATGTGCTTCCTCGGCGTCTTCCTCATCACCAAAAACAAGAAGAAAGCCAAAGCATTTGAGCCGTATGTGACTATGGACATGGTTAAAGGTTGGTGCAAGACAGATATGATCATCCAGGAAAAAAACATGAAGTAATATATGCCATGTTAAGTCAACTTAATTCACATTTACAAAATAGAGCAGCACTCATGAAATGTTAGGTACCTTCATCACGCGGCATGGATAGAGCAGCAGTTGGGTCCTCTGTGGTTACTGGTTTTACTATGGGTACAGTGCTGTGTTCTATCATCTGTGAATGTGACCAAATTTTTAAAAAATACTCTAATTTGAAGGATTTGTGACGGTTTGACCTTTCAAGGTTGTTGAAGATCAAAGGTCACTGTCTCAAATTAAAGTCCATATTTGGTTTCCTACTGTGTAAGTGTTCCGTAGCAATAGCACTTTGCCTATAAGCACTCGTTTCAAAGTTATAACTTAAAATCCTGTGACCTTGATTTTCACCTTTCAGGATCACTCAGGGTCAAAGGTCTCGTTTGAAAGTCCATATATGGTTTCCTGTTGGTGATCCATAGTAATGACACGTCTATCAGCACTCGTTTTGAAGTTATAAGTGCTCTTACTCCAAAACTTTGTGATCTTACTCTGTCCTTCACCTTTGACATAGACATTCCAAGATCTAATCTTTGGGTCTCAGGTGGGGTTTTGTGAATATCCGGTGAATATTTGGTGAAAATCCGTACCCCTGATCGGGTTTTTGTTTACAGACGGACTCACAAACGCCTGTGATAACAATACCCTCACCAAACATTGATTTTTTTTTTTGTTTGTTTGTTTCTATAGCAACCCATAATTTACAGAACACAGGGTGATACTCCATCTTCTGTAACAAGAAGCGTTCTAGTATTCATGGCCGACTACACTTTGACCCACTGTTCAGAGTTAGATGTAGTCATTGTCCTGGTTCAGCAACCATTGATGTTAGGCCTTGTGTTCAGGTGTCTGTCAAAGAAAATATGAACTCGATGCTGCTGAGTCCTTCTGTTAAGTTTAGAGAGCTCCTACTCTGCTCCTACAGAGGACTTTGTTGCTGTTAGATTCTCAGGAACATGGAAAACAGTAGTGCTGTTGGAAAATGATCTTATTCTTTATTGATTTCTATGGAATGTTTTTTCCTGATTCTTGAGTCAGAGCAAGTTGGTCTTATTGTAGGTCAGGGATGTCCAATCAAGTGTTTCAATTCTGAAGCCAAATGGCAGCCATCTTGGTGAGACCACCTTGCTTTAAGATCTCAAAATGGAGCCGTCGAAAGCCGACACAACTCAAAACCCTGCTACTGCTGATGGTCATTAATCATACATACATTAATTTTGCATACGTTTATCAATAAGTTCACTCTAAAATAAATAAATAAGCTCTGCATAGCTGCAATCTAAAAATGGGTTTAAAATGAAATGTACTCCTTAAATGTAATTATTTCTCTTTTACCCATCTTTTTTGTATGTTATTAGAGTATAACTTTCATCAGTAAAGTGGTCTCACCAACATGCTACCAGTCTTGCTTCAGGTTTTGCCACATGCAAACTATAGGCTACACGATCCAATCGTTTTCTGAGATCAGTGGTTCTCACAGGTGGAGGGAGTGGCTTCTGCTTGGTTGACGTGAAAACCTGCAACCACACCTATTATTGTTATTATTTTAATAATAATAATGATACACTGATACGTCTGCTTTATTTTGAAATATATAAATAAATATTAATAAGCTCAATCCATTTACTTACCCAGGTATTCCAACTATCCATGATAAAGGCTGGCCTGTTCAACCGGATTATAACGGCTCCTTCTCCTACGGCACCCTGGTGAATAATGACGGCATGGCACCTGCGACTCTACCGGTGGTGAATCAGGATGTGCTTAAAAAAGACTAATTATTCTTCTGATGCCAGAAACAGGAAATACGTTTTATTTTAAAATAAAAGCCGCATGTCACCTTATTGCTCACTTCAGGCATTTAGTTGTGCAGACTACTGAATGGGGGGGGGGGGATTGAGACTGAGACTTTGCTGCAAATTGAAGCTTTTAATGAAATTTGCAGAACTCTGGAGCATCAAACTGTTAAGAGATCAGCTGCCGGTGTCAGGGTGAGTTAAAGCTAAAATGCAGATCCTGAAAGACACAAGTCCTCATTCTGTTCTGCTGTTAATTATAAGATATGCTGTGCTGGGGTTCGGTGTTTGTATGCCTTTCCACTGTAACATACTACACAGACACTTTACGTACTTTACAGGCATGACAATCGGAGCCAAAGATCCTTAATTCATAATAACTTTATGCGTAATTGTCGTGTGATTTTATAATATCATTAAGTTGAATTTCATTCAATGCTAAGGAAAGCATTCAATAATTAGACTTAGTATATACTACATGGGAACTTTTCAGTTTTATTATTATTATTATTTTTTTAAATCTGGAGATAATAAGAAATTACTGATTGTGGCGAAGTATCATAATAGACATTATTTTGTCTGCACTCTCTAGATCTGAGCAATCGCCTGTTCTGACTGGCTACTTCTAGGATATCACCCCATATTCCATTAGCAGCAACGTCACAACAAAAAACATTGTGACTTATGCTAAGCTAATTTCTAGCGCCAGGTAGCCAGCTCTTCCAGTCATTTCAGACTTATTCCATGAAAAGCAACTAAACTTGGAATGAAAGTATTTGCTGGTAAGGAAGTTTTTACAATTATTTTCTAGAATTAGACAGGTTTTTTTTTCCAGCCAAACATGATTTTATCGCTCTGTTGCACACAATAGACTCTGTGCTAGGCTAATCAGCTCTTCCCATTAAGTATGTGATGGTAAGAACCATGTATTATTGCATTTTCAAGTATTTGATTAAAATGATACGAATTCTTTATTTCTCATATTCGAGTGAGTGTGGATAGAATTAAACCGCTATTCCATGCAGTCTCGTTGGGTATGATAGGCTGTCAGTCATCAGGCACTTTATGCCTCACCAGCTGTATTAGTTCATCAACTTGAGTTTGAGGAATAGCTTCATTATCCACCTTGCAAACTCAGGAGAAAGTTTAAATTAATAAAAAGTAAATAAATACCTATTGATATCTTGTTTTAGTTTCTTTATGTTCCTGTGTAGTATATACTAAAATAATTTCCAATATTGCCATTCATGATTTAATGACACAGTAGGAAGTACCGGTTTGACTCAGTGCTTGTGTTACTGTCTGTATGGGGTTCTGATGTTCTTGTGCTCGTGTGGGTTTCCTCCAGGTTCTCCGGTTTCTTCTCACTCCCTAAAAACATGCCAGTAGATCCGTTGACGGCTGTAATTTGGCTGTAAACTAGTGCTAGGAGTGATTTTGTGAGCATGGTACCTGGAGATGGACTGGGGTCCCATCCAGGGTGGGTTGTTTTTTTTTGGTTTTTTTTTCTGTGAAAGAAATTCTTTCTGCTTCCAGTCCATATCCAAGTACCAGGCTTCTTTTCTCTGAAGGGAATTTTGCACAGTGGGATGGGGGCCGGTTGAGAAGAAGAAGAAAATTTATCAAGCTTAAAAAAATTGCATACTGCTCCTTTAAGAGAAATAATCCAATGCTGCTGTATTCAGGGGATTTCAGTGGATCTGTTGCCACCAAGCCTTCATTGCTTCTCTAAAGTCTATGCATCCATTTCTGTACTGCCTACAGTGTCAGTGTCAGTGTACTCCTGTCAGTATAATCTTATTAAGTCATGCATCTAGAATAATGTACCTGATTCTAGCTCAGCAGCCTGTAGTGTTTTATTTAATTTAATTTCTTTAATGATTCATGTAGTTGAATTTGCACAAAGTTGTTTTTTTTTGTTTTTTTTTTGGTGTGTGTTTGGATCAGTATGATGTTGGTTATGAGTAGACTCTCCAACAAGTATAATGATTTGAATAGAAGGGAATCTGCACAGGTGTTTTTTTTTTGTTTGTTTGTTTTTGTTTGTTTTTCCCCTCACTTTCATTTTTTAAATTATTTTTTTATTTTTAATGTGAGTTTAGGGGAATGCACTTTCTTTCTGCTCCAGCCTCCAGAGAATAGCTCATGGGCCCCAAACTATATTTCAGTATGTCATAGCAGTTAACAAACTCAAAGAATTTTCTTTTTTTTTTTTTATTTATATGGGTTTCATGACAATTCATGTCAGACTTGCTAGTAATAAACTAGAAAGTAGTTATTGTGATGGTGGATATCCCGTCTGTCGAGCTCGTTTTAGACACTGTAGTTAACTATGTTGCTTACGTGAATGTTCTGTGGTATCATTTCTATCTTTCTTTCTTGTTAGGTTAATTGTTAATCATTTAAAATGATCGTTTTATAAAACTAGCTAATTAGCTTTAGCTAGTAACAAAGCCTTGCTAATGTAATACATTAGGTGGCTAGCTAGATAACGCTGCCATTAAATAAGGTATTAAATGTAGGAAGATAACTTGTTTTACACCAAGGGATTGTTGTTGGAGTGGCTACAAAACTACATAACTATCTATCAAGCTTGGTGAGCCAATATTACTGATTAAGTATTAAGAAAATTGGGTATTTAGAAATGTCCAGAAATATGGAAGAAATTCCAAAGCATAAAATTCATACATGAATTTCAGCTATTTTTCCAAACTACTGAAACTTTTTATTTTTATTATTAATAGTTTTTTTTAAAACCTTAAGCATTTTTACTTTACCTCTGGTTATTTTTGTATTGATTGTGAATTCCAGAAGAATTTTGTCTTCCTCCCGCTGACAGAAGCATTCACAAATGTTGTGAAAGTATAATGAAAGTATAGGTGTGTTATGAATATCTTCTGAAACTCATTACCGTTGACCTTACAGTGATCATGAAAATTTCAGATCACATGTTTTTCTGAGGTTCCTCATCGACCTTCATGCTTTAAAAGCTGTATCGTCGGTGGTCTTAGTGCCTCTGGTGGGAACTTGTGGAGAAAACCTTTGCTCATTTCTACTGATGATAATTTGTTTCTAAGTCATAGTCGTCACTTTATTTCTGAAGGTAAACTTGTAGCTTTCTCTTGTGAAGGGAATTTAACTTATTGATTATTTCTTGACGTTTCTATAGAAGGGGTAGAAAGAGTTGCACTGTCTTCATTCGCAATTCCAAAGAAACTGTCATTGTCTGGACCAAAGGGAAAATGTATAAGTGTGTAGAAGATTTTTTTTTCTGGGTAAAACAAACTGACTTGGTTCTTAGTTATCTTCAGAACTTAAATCAATACATTTAACCAAACACTATGGGAATGTTGTTAAAGTAATAATAATAATGCAGCTTGTAAGACTATAAATGGTACTGTATGGTTTCTGCAGTGTGACTGTTAATCTCTGTTGGTCATTAAACTCATGTTTCATGTTGTGTGTGTGTGTGTGTGTGTCAGTTTACTGGTGGAAAAATTGCAGCACGTTCTAAATTACAAAGACGTAAATATTAGTAATAAATGTTTACAGGTGATCGTATGGATTTGAGATGATGATGAAATACACAATAATGTGGCTCCATCCTCCCTCCACATCCTTAGAAGGATTAAACAGTTCAGCAAGTGAGTGAGTAAGCGATTGTCATTTTATAAATTACAGAAAGTGAGGAGTAAAGCACTCCGTGCCAGGCTGTTATATAACAATTATTCACCAAAGGTGAGGTGGCTTTCGCTAAACAGTCCCAAAGATGGATCATCGTGTGGATTATTCAGTTCATTCCCCTGAGGCGAATAATTGTTTTAATATATACTACACGGGAACATTAAAGAAAACAAACTGAATCAATATTTTTATATTGTGTATACTTGCTCAGTGGTTAAGGCTCTGGGTTACTGATCCAAAGGTCAGGGTTCAAACCCCAGTCCCACTAATCAGCAGTGCTCTTAACCATTAGCTCAGATGTGTAAATTAGATTAAAAAGCTAAGTCACTCTGATCTGAAGGCCAAATGGTGTGTACGTGTGTATACAAGTGACCGTGACAAACTGTGTGTGTCCATGTTTTGATTCAAGTGTTCCCAGATAGTGGACCAATCAGATTGTGGCGTTCCTGTTCAGTGTATACTAATAAAACATATCACTTATTTATTTTAAAAAAAAGCCTTTCCTGTGCAGCTTTCAGCTGTTCAAAAGAAAAAATGCCGGTAGATGGAAATAATTTCAAAATGACTGCAAATGATGCAACATGGTAGACAAACATTTGTTGATCAATTTACTAAATTAATCAGGAAGCTGGAAAAATAACTCGATGGATCAGCTCAGTTTTGGAAGCTGGGAGCTGCTCAGGATAAACTGGATCTTTCAGGGGAGTGGTCAACAATTACAATTTTTTCCTGATTGCCTTACTGTGGTGTCAATTTTCCTCAAAAAAAATTGTTAAGAATGTAGAAGTAAAGTTAATTTAAAAACTATTGATGCTTGTGATTCACTGTTAACAGTGGGTGTGTTTTTTTTGTTTGTTTGTTTTTTTGTTTTTTTTTTTATTAAAAAAAAGACAGTTTATTTTAGAAAAGTTTGAATCTGAAGGAGAGGCACAGTGGTGTAGTAGTGGTTAGCACTTCCGCCTAACAGCAAGAATTGGCCTTGCCTCTGCATTTGAGTCTCAGGCTCGGTGGCGGTTTCTGTGTGGAGTTTGCATGTTCTCCCTGTGTGTTTCCTCTAAGTTTCTTCCAACAGTTTAAAAACATGCACAATACGCTAATTGGATACTCTTGATTGCCGCTAGGTATGAATTTGAGAGGTGTGTGTATGTGTGTGTTGCCCTAAGATGGTCTGACGAGTTATTCAGAATGTCCCCCTGCCTTCGCTCTGAGTCGGCTGGGCTGAGCTCCAGTCTCTCCAAGACCCCAATAAAGGAGCAGTGGACTGCCACACATTGTGGGCACCCGGAGAGCAGTTAGGGGGTTAGGTGCCTTGCTCAAGGGCACTTCAGCCATGAAGGTGGAGGAAGGGAAGGTGAAAGAAACTTTGGGAAACACTAACAGGGAAACGGCCTTGGTTTGGTCATCTATCGCACAACCTTGATTTATTTTGTCTAACACGTTCATTCACTCATTTATCAAACCCCTTAATCCTCATTACGGTCGCGGGGAGGCAGGGCGGCCATCTTAGCCGACCCTGTGCGAGGGCGGGGTGCACCCTGAACAGCCATCGCAGGGCCAACACACATACTGCCAGTCACACTCACATTCACACCTAGGGGCAATTTGGAACCACCAGTCACCAGCACATACTGTGCATGTTTTTAGACTGCCGGAGGAAACCGGAGTGCCCGGAGGAAACCTACGCAGGCACGGGGAAAACATGCAAACCCCACACAGAGATGGGACTCGAACCCGGAAGCTTCTTGCTGTTGGGGGACGTGCTAGTGACGTCACCGCTTCTCTGACAGTCTCGCGTCCGGGTTCTAAGCCAGATGTTTCCCACTGCGGCTTTAAAGAAGCGAACAGGTGTTTGCGTCCGCGCGTAACAGCACTCAGGACCGCCCTCCTCCGAGAGCTCTCAGGTTATTGGCTGGTTCGATCAGAAGGTTGCGTTTGATTGGACAGCGGTCGTGTCAGTGATTAAGCGGAGCATCCTGTGAATCTTCTCCGGCCAGGAGAGAAAGCTTTGAAAGGCCTGAGGACTGAATTCTGCCCGGAAATGGCGACAAGTGCGCGCTGACGGCGGTGGTTCCGACTCCAGACGCGGCTTGTGGACCAGATTCTGACTTTATTTCGGTAAGTGCGTGCTTTAATAACGAGGTTAGCTTTGTTTAATCCTGCAGATTTGCTCTTCACCCCTTTAGGAATGAAAGTTATCAGATTTTCAGCTAGTTTATTGCTGTGCGGGGTTTTTTTGCGGTGGAATTTTTACTGTCTTCTTCTTCTTTTTTTATTTATTTTTTTTTTAAAGCGTATTTACAACACAAACACTTTCCATGAGGTCAGATGGATTATTATGGCTCTCTATAGCCTGGTCCTTGTGTTGTATAATTTAAAAATAATAAATAAAAAGTGTTGATTGCATTTGAGAAGCCAAAACGCGCAGATCCATCCAAAGTTTGCTTTAGCTTTGATTTTTATTATCACCTAAGCGCGCCTATAATAAGATTAGTGCTGGATAAGAAATGTAATCGCACTCTGACCACTGGATGTCGCTGTTGCACATGTAAACTACACTTTATCAAGCGTGCCGCACCATTACAGTATGAAGTCCTAATTACTGACTGTGGTCTCCTCTTATAACCAGTACAGTTTATCATCAGTGGACCGTGTATTTATTTTTATGGTGCATCAGCACTGATTCTAATATGATGGTAAGAGTGGTGCAGTATGAAGCAATCTTGAGTGTGTGTTCTCCGAGCATCGCCACTGGTTTCTTCTGGGTTCACCGGTCACCTGTACACCTCTTCATTCATTCATTCGATTAGTGAACCCTACTAAGGTCATCGGGATGCTGGAACCCATCTCAGCCAGTTCTGGATGAAGGCTGTGCACTGTGAACCAGTTCATAGCGAGGCCACCACACACACACACACACACACACACACACACACACACACACACACACACACACACACACACACACACACAC
>JAOUQZ010000002.1:22748743-22761575 GCA_028564935.1 Neosilurus hyrtlii
ATATATATATATATATATATATATATATATATACACACACACACACACACACACACACACACACACACACACATATAGCATGATGTCTATTTCACTCTCACACACAGTGCCGTTGCTATATATTGCGTGTGATTCATATTGTGTTCTAGTTATTATATTAAAATATTCAGAAATTAATAAAAGAAATGCCAAAACAGTGATGCATAGCTACAGTGATGCATTAGGATGGGGTGGGGTGGGGAGGAGAGGGGAGGGGTGAGCGGGGCGTTCTGGGTAATGTGACTAAACGAAATACCTGGAAGCTCTATCTGTTCTACTGCCCTGCTTTTCCTCCGACAGACCAAACAAAAGGCAGTTCTGTTCGTCCTGCTGACAGAATAATGAAGTACTGCACTTTCCGCACTCTCAAAAACAAAACAAAATCTTAACTCAAAAGGTTCCTAGCTCTGGAAAACCCAGCAGTAGACCTCTTTTGGCTAGTACCATTTAGCCTTCCATCCCTGTCTTTTGTCAAAGGCTTATCTACTCTACAAGAGAGAGGGGAAAAAGAAAGGCTGGTGAGGAAACATCTGTTTACAGCTGCTATAATGTACATAAAGATAACCTGAATGAACCTGTTTGTCAGGCGTTACACAAAATCCTAAATTGATATGACCCAGATAGTGGATGAATAAAGTCACAGTTTTGATCATTGACTAACTGGCGCGGTGAAAGAGGGGCGAAATAATTTTCCTGCAGCACCACAAGGCGTTTGTTGAAATGGAGCGGCTGATAAAATGCACACAGTTAGGCATAAAATTGCTTTCAATGGGCCCTTCTTCCATCAACTGCCGTGCTCCTGAGTGAGATCACCTCTTCGGCAAACAAATACATTTGATATCCAAAGGCATTGCTTCGCACTTTTCACATTCACACCCAGGAGAAGGTCACATGTCGGGTTTTAGCTGCCACCCTTCAAATACTGTATATTTTTCCCCACCCAAAGGCCTGAAGATATCAGAGATTGGGATGAGATACTAATATTTAGGTCAGTCGTAATCTGATAATTAGGTGTTTTGCTCCCAAACCCCCTACATAACCCTTAAACACACGCACGACACGCGCTAGAACATCACTAGTTCCTCATCATTTTATGTTTCCAATGTCGGGGAACTTTATACTGTCAGTATCTTGCTTTAAGTATTAGATCTGTCTTGAGCCCATATCTGTGCTAGCTCTTTGTTATAATGTTATAGTCCATTAATAATTACAGATTAACCGGAGTCTGGTGACTCAAGTTTTCTTTCCCGTGTAGTTTCAGGGAGTTTTTCCTTCCCACTATCACCTCTGGCTTTGCTTATTAAGAATAATGCTAAAAATGTATGTCCCAGCCCTTAACTGGAACAATAATGCAAAAGTGTTGATGTGCTTAATAAATTGAATTGAAATGAAATGAATTGAAACTCATAAGGATTCACTTCCTTATCATCAACATGTTGGTTTTTATGTGAGAGTGAGTAAAATATCAACCTTGCAAAAGTTGATCCTTTATCAAGGGGCAAACTTCACCGTAGCAAAATAAGCAGCAGTGATTCATATTGGAATATATGAGCAAGCACATTGCAAAGGTGAAGAACAAGTTTCCAAAACAACCCAGCATGGCTTGATGCTTTTATGATATTAATTCATGGATAAAAGTACAATAAACATGATTACCTCGGAGTATCGTAGTAAAATTATTGTAGCATTTTGGTTACCAGTGAAGATGTAATTGGAAATTTCTTTTCAATCCCGATTCTTCACAGAGACTTAGCTGTTGGTTTCAGGTACACATAGGGCCAGATGATATATCCGTAAATTATTATACTGCGATATGACCAGTCATATCACCAGATAACTGAATATTGTATCGTGATTTTATTTATTTATGCATCGAGGGATCGAATTGTGATGATCTTGAGGGAATTCGTGAAGCCTTGCTTCCAGCACGTAATCATCATGCCATTGTTTCAACAGACTTTTTCTTTCCATCCAGTGTCGGGTTCATTTCTCACCGACGTCTTGAATCGATGAGGGGAAAAACTGAACCACTCCATGAAGTCTTCTCCGGCACATCCCAGAAACTTTCAATAGGGTTAAGGTCAGGACTCTGGGGTGCCGATACACATGTGAAAATGATTCCTCGTGCTGCGTGAACCAGTCGCTCATTATTTGAGTCCCCATTTTAGATCCGTGCCATCAGGGAAGAAAAAGTCCATTGATGTGATAACCTGCTCATTCAGTACATTCAGATCATCATGTGACTTCATTTTATTGCCACATTAATGTTGCTGAGCCTCGACCGGACCAACTGGAGCAGCAATGCCATAGAGTGTGTGACTTTTATTTGGATGGGTGGTGTATATATAATAATAGGGGTGTTTATATATATATATATATAGCTATTATAAGGGATTAATATTGTCAGAATAACCTGGAAATGTATTGGGATAATCTGAAAATGGGGTAATAATAAAAAAAAAAAATTATAAAAATGTTTTCTTTTACTTGAGTGGAATTAATAATCTTCCTAACATTTCGAACTAATAAGTGAAACTTGTTTAAACAGACTAACAAAAGCAATTTTTAGTGATCACTCACACAGTATGCACAAGCTGGCTGGCGTCAGTGCCGAGGCGCGCGCTGATTGGTGCTTTTGCTACGGCTTGGCTCCGCCCCTTGCGTTCAAGACAGCGAGGGTCAGACAGGCAGGTATCGAGTCAGCGCGTGTTCAGGTTCCTCCCGCAGCGCATCGCAGCTGAACTCGGCGCTCACACCGGCGTCGGCGCACGTTTATCCCGCCGAGCTCTGACAGCACCGAAGGAGGAATAAAATCAGATCGGTTAAAAAAAAAAAAACAGCATATAAAAAAAAAAAATCTCCCTTTGTTGATCGGTTTAGGAGGGAATGCCATCGATCGATATGAAACTGGAACTGCTGACGCTCATCGCGTGCGACGTTGACGCCGAGGTGTTCACGTCCGACAAAATGCAGGTACTGGTCATCTATTAGAAAGGACATGAATAAGATCTGCTCTCTCTCTCTCTCTCTCTTCATGCCCAAATGTTCACTGTGCTCTCCCAGAATCACAGTTCAAATATTTATCCCTCTCCTTTTCTTTTTTTTATGCATTTATCTTTTTATGCATTTCCATGTTTAAATGTTTGTGTGCTCTGTTTTTGTCTCAAGACAGTCCAGCTCATGTGTCCCCATCACCAGCGGTTCAATCCGTGTGATAAAAGCAACACTTTGTGTTCAATGTCAAAGTCTGATCATTAAATTATTGTTTTATTTGATCTCTGCGGCGAAGGACGGTTGCTATGGTCGCCCAGACGTAACCACGCCCCCTGACAACAGCGCCTTGTGAGAGCTTTGAAGTGTCGAACATGAAAAGAAATCATTCGATTCATTTCTCGTTCTTTTACTAATTGGCGCAGACACGCACTGGAAGGTGTACGGAGCAGGTGGGCTGTCTGAGCCCATTATTTTGGGGGATCAGGATGTTAGTGTGATGTTCCAGGAGAGTGCAGGGAAGAGAGTGAAATGAAATCAAATGAAACAGCCAGAGACTTCAGGAATTTTGGCTGGTGGCCAAAATGAGCCCTGATGATAAAAGAGATAATATGTGAATGATTTCTTGGACGCAGTCTGTAATTTGTAGGGGAAGGGGCTTTGTTTGGGACACTGGTGCTGGTACTGGTTTTTTTCTGGGTTTTTTTTTGTGAATGAAGCTGCAGCTCCGCATTAACATTCCACTGCACGCGTCGGTGACGTCATTGGTGCGCTAAAACGAGTGACGCGCGTGCAAAGAGCAGGAAGGAATTTTATGGATTCGGTAATACCCGAGTGGGGAAAAAGTGACCGGAGAAAACCTTGGTTTAGACGCATTGGCGAGTCCTGTTCTCCCATGTGCACACAGCATCTCAACTAACATACGCACGCACATGCAGTGTAAAGGGGTGTGTGTGTGTGTGTGTGTGTGTTAGATGAGTTATGCAGAGATGCATGAGACTAAATATCTGAATGCTGTTGCAGATCTTCTGGACTGTTTTACGTGTGTTTATGATTTCTATTCATATTGCAGTAAGTTGTGTGTGTGTGTGTGTGATGATTATAATAAGGATGATGTAATGCAGTGCATAATGTTTTAGAGAAAAATGTTTAAAATGCAAGATGATTCTTCTTCTTTAAGGGAAAATGGATTCATTTTGCAGTAGCGGTGCACAATATGAGATATTAATAACCATGTAATCTCAAACAGAATTAAATAGAGAGGTTAGAATTAGACTTCTGCTATTGGCTCCCGTGTGATGATCATTTTTGAAGTAACCCCCTAGTAGGTAGTCGAGGGCCGACAAAATTGTTGAGTCTAGCGTCTGTGTTTTGAGGAGATTATACTTAACCAAGGTTGGAAGCTGTAAGGAGGGGAAAAAAAGGTTTGGCATTGAAATAGAAAGACGTACTAATGTATTTATGATGTACAAACGTTACCCACACAGTCATCTGGCATCCCGTCTCCTAATCTTGCAGTATATATTTTTCATCATAGTTTCATTATTCATGGACGCACTGTCCATATTCACACATAGACTAAATGTACTAGATTAAAATGTTGATGATTTACAAAGGCTTTTTGAACTAACCCAATCTGGCAACCCTGGCATTATCAGTCACATGCTTCTCCATCACAGAGCATGGGGCAGTGTGAGTCCTGCCCTAAGGGGCTGCAATTAGTGCTTGTTGTTGTTCCCATTTTTGACAAATAGATACAGTAATAACTTTATGCAAGGTAAGTGGGGCAGGTAGTATTAACACACACACACACTGTTACGTCCCGATGGGCTGTACGGACGAACAAAAAACCCCCCAAAAATGCACCAGCAGATTTTATGTTAACCAAAAAGATTTTATTATACATAAAACGACGTGTCAAGGGTTCTTAATCCATAAGTTACAACTTTGCAGATATAAACAAGACCTTTTCTTACGGCTTGTAGGAGGTAGTTCAATATCGACTGGATACAGTTTCCACAAGGTAGTTCAGTTTTAAGGAAAGCAGCTTGAAAACTCCACTTTTCAGCAAAGACATAATTCCACAACAGCAAAATTAATCCACACAAGGACAATTCCCAAAGCGACTCATTTTATATATCACACACACACACACACACACACACACACACACACACACACACACACACACAGCATATCTATAGTCCATTATTTATACATATAGTTTGTGTGTGTGTGTGTGTGTGTGTGTGTGTGTGTGTGTGTGTGTGTGTTGCATATACAATCTTATTCAGGTCAGTGTTCGTCATTCAGTGCTGACTGCACCACAGAAACTGTAGCACTGCAGTATCGAAAACCGTGTGTATGTGTCTCCAGCAACACACACCCAGGGAACAGGTAGTACTCTGTACCTGTGTTGAATCAACTTTGTTTGTGTCCAACTAAATGAAGCATATTAGCCATCCTTTTAGCTCGGAGATGAGTCATTGTATGTGGCTAAGCATGACTGCCTACACCTCCCATCACGCCCTGCTTTCCCTGGCGTGCTTATCTTTAATCATACACACACACACACACACACACACACACACACACACCAAGCAGCTCTCCTGTGTGTTGTTAAATCCTGTTTGTGCCATTGCTGCCTCACTGGTCATTATTTATTGTATATGCTTGTTTTGTCTGCTGGTCAGGGACCAGTCAAGATAGAGCCAGAATCAGAGCAATAATCATGAATAAAGACAGAAATGTGTCTCAGAGCAGCACTTTGTGCTCCAAGCTATTTTTATTTACTCATTCATTGCACTGGTTATAAAAAATAATAATAATTGAGAAAGAGCGAAGCAGAAGGAGAGAGGTTGGAGATTGCTTTGAGTGCGACGAATCATTGTTTCAGCTTCAGTTTAAGGAGATTAATAAGCTGCACATGGGTAAGTGGTGCTCATTATACCAGCGACCTCATCTGCTCCTTTTGTCATGTCTGTTCATTTTTTTGCTTTCCTTGGAGCATGCTTTAGTGCATATTCATTCTCTCTCGCTCTCTCACTCTCTCGCTCTCTCGCTCGCTCGCTCAGCATCGCAGTGTTGAAGCAAATATTCTATCCCATATTTAGTCATTGTTATCAACCCAGGTGACCTGCACCATGATAAAAAAAACTTAAAAACCCCACTGGATACATTTTTCCACCTGTACCAGAAGTACCAAACCGCAGCACATTAGTATAAACAGGGCATTAGAAGTTGTAATTCAAGTTAGATAATCACCAGACCAGGTAATTTCTCTTCGACTCTTCAGTTTCTGTGAATCTGTTATCACAGCTGGCTCAGCTGCCTGTTGTTGACTGGCAGGAGAGGAACCTGAAGTCCTGTCGTAGCACATCTGAGATGCTTTTCTGCTCAACACAGTTGTTAAGAGTGCTTAGTTGAGTACCTGTCAGCTTCCTGTCTCTTCAAACCAGTCTAACCATTCTCCTCTGGCTTCCAGGTGTTTCCACCCACAGATCTGTCGCTCACTGGATATTATTATTATTATTATTATTATTTATTTTATTTTTTTTGCACTGATCTGTGAAAGGTGAGACTGTCGTGCATAAGAATCCCAAAACCTCAGCAGTTTCTGAGAAACGCGATATTGGCACCAATAAACGTAACACGGTCACTGAGATCACTGGGATGTTTGATGTGAAGGTTAACTTGTATATGCATGATATTATGCACTGTGTTACTGCCTCATGATTGGCTGACTGAAGTGTCCTATGAGGGTGGCGTAGTGGTTAGCATGTCCGCCTTACCGCAGGAAAGTTCTGGGTTCTAGTCCCTGGCTTGGGTGTTTCTGTGTGATATGCATGTTCTCCCGTGCTGGCGTGGGTTTCCTCAGAGTACTCCGGTTTCCTCCCATGGTCCAAAAACATGCATAGTAGGCTAATTGTATGTTACAAATTGACTCTACGTGTATGTGTGGTTGTGTGTGTTGGCCGTGCGATGGGTGTACCCTGACTTTGCCCAGTGTTGGCTGAGATAGGCTTCACCCTCCCCTCGACCCTAGTAGGATTAAGCGGCTCGGCAAATGAACAAGTGAAACGTCTTATTAAAGTAATTAGCATGTTTACTAAGATAGTAAAATGTACATCAGGATAAGAGGTAAGACCTTTATGCAAATTGATTAAGTGCATTGAAGTTACCTGGGAGTAGACGCCTAAAGCATGATGTAGCCTCCGGTACTGTTTTTAACAAACGATAGATTTTTTAAATTTTATTTATTTATTTTAACACTTTCGTGTTGGTGATGGACAGAGCTGCAGGCAATATGTTCTCGGGTTTCCATCCATGCGTCCATCCAGGCCGTTCTTGTGAACGTGATGTCTCAGAAACTCTGTGAGGGAGTTTTTCTCTTTAAACTTTGCATGAATGCCCCCTCTGACTCAAGGATTAATTGACTGGAGGTCATAAGTCAAAGGTCAAGGGCATTGAAGCCTTTGATAGACCTTTTTTTTAAACTTGCCACAAA
This sequence comes from Neosilurus hyrtlii, assembly GCA_028564935.1. Taxonomy (NCBI): domain Eukaryota; kingdom Metazoa; phylum Chordata; class Actinopteri; order Siluriformes; family Plotosidae; genus Neosilurus; species Neosilurus hyrtlii. The sequence goes on from JAOUQZ010000002.1 coordinate 22,756,281, forward strand.
TCAAGGTTAAAGGTCAACGTCACCGTGACCTTACCATTTATATACTTAAAAATTGAATCCTGACAAAAGCAGGTTGCAGTTGTGATGGCGACCCCGTGCCAGGAAGACCCGACGTTATGTAGATTTGGTTGGAATGGTAATATTTGGAGCTGTACTGAACAATCGAACAGAGGAAACACTGGTGCCACAAAAAATTATGTATCTTTATATGGAGTCTGAGGTCGAGGAAAATCTGTTTCCATTTTTTTTTTCTTGTCTCTAAGGAACATGACATAGAATCACACTGTCTAATGGGAAACATTTAAATTGTTGACAGATCTCACAGATTTACATCATCTAGAAGTGACGGTTTGAGATTGTTGACATGACCAGGTTTTTTTTTTTTTTTTTTAAACTTGCATAAAGTCAAACACTTCTTCTCTGACTCGTCTCCGTTCTAATATAACATAAATATCAATGTCACAGAAAAGCTAAATTTTTATACTGTTTAAATGAAGAAGTAACAGATAAACATTTATTAATTCATTTCTAAGCCGCTTAATCCTAATTAGGGTCGCGGAGAGGCTGGCGTCCATGTCAGCCGACTCTGCGCAAGGGCGGGGTGTCACCCTGGACAGCTTGCCAGGCCATTGCAGGGCCAACACTTACACAACCATTCACACTCATACCTAGGGGCGATTTGGAACAGCCAACCAGCCTACTGTGCATGTTTTTGGACTGTCAGAGGAAACCAGAGTACCCGGAGGAAACCCACGCATGCACGGGGAGAACATGCAGGCTCCACACAGAAAGGCCAGAGACCGGGAATCGAACCCATGACCTTCGTGCTGTGAAGCGAACATGCTAACCACTGCACCACCGTGCCGTCTACAGATAAATATATACAGTATATGTTGCATAATAATCTGATGTAGTATATTGTACATCTCTGCATCAGGTCAAGGTTATGTAGAATTTATTCAGAAGATGTAGCAACATTTGTTTCTGCTACTGAGTTGATAAAGTAACTTTAGTCTTTACTTGATTTAAAGTGAATCGGTCACAAAACACTCTCTCGATTCATTTGATGAAAAGGATGAAATTAAAAGGATACTTTGAGTGTTTTTTTCAAGGCTAAAGATTATGCGAAAAACGTGCACCAGAATCCTTTACCATATATGGAAACAAGCCTGGTCTTGGGTGGGTGGTGTTACATGGGGTGCCACACATGTGCAGTGCGTCATTTCTGCAGGACCCAGTGAAGTATGTATAGGTACTTCACGCTGGTAAGTGTGTGCTGCGGTCAACTAAGGCGGGGCTTGATGTGTTCAGAGCTCAGGCAAGGTTAAGACGACCAGTTTGCTTTAAAAGGTAGATTTCCACGTCTTTATGGGAAATACAGTTGATCTTACTGATTTGTTACCATCCAATACTGTGTTTTTGGTAAATGCTTTTGAGGAGGACGGGGTATTGGATGCACACCGAGCACCGGCATGTTGCTCCAGGCTAATCATTTAATTAAAAATTTTCTGGTGTTCATCTTTGAACGCCAGAAAATTAAATTGTGATTTGAAAATTAATCATGTTTTGCCAAATAAATGGCCTGTCACGGGCGGCACGGTGGCGTAACGGTTAGCACGTTTGCCTCACAGCAAGAAGGGTTGCGTGGGTTTCCTCCGGGTATTCAGGTTTCCTCCGACAGTCCAAAATCATGTAGAGTAGGCTAACTGGCTCTTCCAAATGGTCTGGGGAGCTGTTCAGGGAGTACTCCACCCTCGCCCGGAGTTGGCTGAGATGGGCGCCAGCGTCCATGCGACCCTAGATAGGATCAAGCGGCTTAGAAAATTAATGAGTGAATGGTTTGTCGCCATGGTGACAAAAATGTACTTTTTTAAATTATACCATGTGGTTTAACCACCAGCCTACCGCATGCTACTGATACTTAAAGTTAACATTAAATTTACTTGGTGTCACTTAATCTTATTTTATTTAGTTCATGCATGAGTTTTTTAAAACATTAGCTAGCTCATTGAAAGACCTCGCATTGGCTTGCTAGATTACTCACCTTGGATAGAGTAGGGATGCAGTGGAGCGGGTCACAAACATCTGTAGGTAAAGTATGTTTTTGTTTCCATTGCGTCAGAATCTCTGTGTCACTGAATAGTATTGGCTATTGGCAGCAACAATGTACTGGTGAGACCTGTTATTTACACTTACCTGGGATTATCTGTAGATCTTTTTTCCCAGCTCATCTACCTGCCATTTGCAGCTAGCTATTTTTTAATATTGTGCGATAGGGCGAGGGAGCGAAAACCATCCAGAATATTCCGCAAAAAACAATACCGAGCTCAAAAATACCTGCTGAACAGGCCCCAAGGGCAAACCGTAATTCTGCATCATCTTCCACTATAACCCATATATAGAGGAGATTGCACTGCCTTGGTGGAGGTTTGCACTCTCTGAGTGAATTTTTAATGTGAACTTGAATTGCATTTAAGCAAAACCTTTCTTGTTTTCCAAGGTACTAGTGGTTGTGTTTGTGTATTGGTCCTGTTGATGAACTGGTGAGCTGCTCAGGGTGTACCCTGCCTTCACCTAGAGCTGGCCGAGATAGGATCCAAAACATGCTAATTTTCCTTCTTTTGTACTACAGTGCGGCGGTGTTGGTGTTCTGGGTGTCGAATGCGTGCGTCTTTCGATCACGCGGGATTTGAAACATGAGATGGGGAAAGGTTAATGAAGTGATGGACGTTACGTAATGCCCAGCTGAATGGTTGGGAGTCTGTCAAATGTTCTTCGGTTAATTTGCCTTGTCAGCTGTTTGTCACGGTCAGAGTGTCAATACTTTAATAAATCCCATCTCTGAGGCTGGGTGGATTATTTTAACATAAGAAAAACAGATTGTAATCAGAGGAACAATAACTGTAGTCTGGATACAAAGCCTACACACGTCTATGCAAACATACGCACCTATTTTAAACGTTTTTCACGGTTCTATTTAAAGTGTGTTTGCTTGCTGATTTACTGGATCATATGGTGACCTTTTAGCTGTTTTTGCTCACACAGTGTGCTTGTGCGGGGTTTTTTTTTTTTTTTTTTTTTTTTGGGACATAATAGGAACAGGGATTAATAGCAGGAAGTTGTTACATGAGTTTTACAACAAAACCTGAATCATATCAGAAGGTCACAGGTGAGCGAGCATATCTGGTGTATGTCTGAGTAAGTCAAGGAGTACAGATGAAACAAAGGAAAAAAGAAGAGCTCTATACTACTGACCTCGGATACAGTTATTTTCAGATCTTTTAGGGAATGCGGATGTTTAAATGAACATGGAGACGTTTGGTGTAGTTTCATAAAAATTAATTCATATGACGTAACCAAGAAACATGACTTGGATGGTTGTCCCGTGCCCTATCCAGTGTCCACGCGTCCTCAACACAGGGAACCAAATAACAGGGCTTGAAATTCCTTCATAAGCGATTGTGCATCACGAGAAATCCGCCAGACGCAAGTGAAAATTGCCGTGAGATTGAGCCTGGCGCAAGTGCCAAAATCACCCAGGACACGGCTAACTTTCCATCAGTACATGTGATCGTGTTACTGTGTGTTGTTTAACCTGCTTTACTGACTGTTTCAACTTGTTTGCTGTTCAAGAAGTTGAATATTAGCAAGAATATATCAATAAAGGAAACGGGAAAGGAAATTTCAAGCTCTGAATAAAGCTACCGCATCGCTGAGGTGATGCTCCCTGGCTATGTGTATCTGTCTTGCATAACAATTAAAGCAATTAAAAAAAAAAAAAAAGAAACAATTAAAAAAGCAGATTAATTATTAATCATGAAAGTAAACCTCAAAAATAAATCCACTGCTCAGACTCTCAAAGAATAAAAAAATGCAGTTTAATTCTACTGAAAGGCGGTAATAAGAAAACTTATTTATAAGACTTATTATTTATTTATTTGTTTGTTTGTTTCCTCCAGGGCTGAAGTTGATGCTGATCAGAAGCATCATGTTTATCTCTTAAAGGAGCCAGGCTCCGATTTTAACACCCACCTCGGACACCTATCAATAGACATGTCTGTCGGGAGCTTCGCTTTTAGGCAGTGCCTAAATCTATATATTGGATTCATTCATTCATTCATTTTCTGAACCATTTAATCCTAATTAAGATTGGGCGAGGGCAGAGTACACCCTGGGCAGATCGCCAGGTCATTACAAGGCCTATATATTAAAAAAAGCAATAAATGGATGGATGGATGTTAACATTGCCCATAATCCTTACCGTGAATTTTGGAATTTTTCCCCTGATTGATTTGGTTGGTTGATTGATTAATTGATTGATTCTCATAGGTGTTTTAAAATCTCTTAAAAATGTAATAATCACAGTATCGAGTGTTCTCTTTCTTTTAAACTGATCTGAGATGTAATTAAAAAAACAAACTCTCCAAAGCCTGCATTAGAAGGCGAACCAACGCTTGGAATAATGCAGCTCACACCAAGATGAATAGAAACTCTGTAATCCGTCACCTTTCTTACAGTTCCAGCAGCACTATATTTCTTTACTTTGCATCCTGTTCACACCAGTGGACTCTATCACACCAAACACAATCACCTCGAACGCCAGCTCACACTGACGTCCAGATACACTGGATTTCTTTGTCTCTTCTCTTGGTTTAATCAATAGCAGTGACAAGCCTGGAGTTAAACGCCTCTGGAAATGCTCCGTAACCGATGTCTAGCTATAGATCGGACTCAAACTCTTACGATCTCATCCTCTATCACATAGCTTCCCAGGGTTCTTTAACAATTTTCAGTCATGCATCGCTTACGGTTACATTTGATAGAAAAGTAGAACCAGTTCTGCTTCCATAGTCTGGTATGTTATAACAGTGTAATTCCACTGGGTTTTGCTTGACTCGTGTTGGGCATAAACAGATGTCTTGTTTTGTGGTTCCATGCGTCAGTAGAAGTAGTTACCGTCAAAGTCTGTTTCCTTCAGTTTGTTATGTGGTGATATAAGGGGTGTATTTCTGGGCCCAAGCCTTGTCTTTTTCACATGCCGCAGTGTTGTCTCCTAAAAGGAAAATGTTTACTCATGAATCAGTACTTATACAATGTACCATCCCAAAAAAGAAAGGTTGGAATGAACAATAAAGAGGCGAGACAGTGGGATAAAAGTACTGATCAGCGATTGGTCGGCTCTGTCAATGGTTATCAGCGATTAGTTGCGAACAGGGCTGTGGTGGCCTGGTGGTAAGGTGCTGGATTACGGATCCCAAGGTCGGGGGTTCAAGCCCCACTATCAACGGGTTGTCA
>JAOUQZ010000002.1:22784482-22796621 GCA_028564935.1 Neosilurus hyrtlii
TATATATATAAACGTAAGTAGAAATGTGAAGGAACTGACTGTTTAGGATTGTAATGCAAGTGATTACAGATGATACAGATATGCCCTATTCAGCTACTGGTCATAAATTTTAATTCCCAAACTCAGATTTGCTCTGATTTCAGGGAGTGACGTCAAGTCAACATGGCTGTCCATGGCATCAGAAGTAAACAAACTAGCACTTCTTACCTTTAATAAAGTATATACAAGTATTGTCTATAGACCAATTTGGATACACACACACTGATATGTTAAAGTTGGGGCTTGCAATCTGGAAAGCTAGCAAAATTGGAAATTAGCCTCCCCTGCCCTCAGAGGTTCTTCCAAAGCCTGACCCACAAGCTTTGCACAGAATACAGGTTGATGCACAAGCAGGGAGACACCGGAGCATTTGATTGGATATTTCCTAGTGGACCACAGGACAGTGATTGGTCCGCATTTTTACAGGTTTACATAGCTATAGATGACAGTTTTTTTTCTCCCCTCAGTTTTTCCAGATGGTATATGTTATTGTAAAGACCATTTCAACCAAAATAATAGTTTGTGTATACAGCTTACCAACCCCAGTTTACCAACCCCAGCTTTAAATCTACAAAGATTAAACAGTTAGCTGTTTTAAACAGAAAAATGTAGATCACAGTTAGCTGGATATCATGTCGCTAACAAAAGATCAATGTGGACGAGGTTATGGGTTTTTTTCCCCCCTCCACTTTATACCCTGAATGCACAGAGGTCGAGAATTAACGTCATTTATCATACCGCCTCTGAATGCGGCATAAATTGTTTTGTTGATCTTCATCTTCATCTGCTTGTTCCTGGGTTCGGGTCACAGGGGAAGCAGCCTAAGCTCTTCCGGGGGGACACCAAGGCGTTCCCAGACCAGCCGAGAGACATAGACCCTCCAGCGTGTTCTGGGTCGGCCTTGAGGTCTCTTCCCGGTTGTTGATGATCCACAACATTAAAGGTAACAGACAGTTAAAAAGGACAGTAATTCATTAGTTGAAACACATCTCATCCAACATTCACACATACGGGCAATTTGGAACAGCCAATTACAGTAGGTGCTCCCGGAGGAAACACACATAAGCACGGAGAGAAGAGGCAAATTTCACATAGAAGCGCCTTCATCAAGCCCGGGACTTGAACCCAGGACCTTCTTGCTGTGTGGCAGATATGCTAACCATTACACTACCATGCATACATTTGTAATAGGTTTTAAAAGGTGGCATCACCTTACCCAGTGTCAATTATTTGCCAATGACAGCATGGCTTGTCATACTGGCTCCTTATATTTATAATTATCTTAAAACTATATATCAACCTAAAGAACTTATTAATGGGTAGAAGTGCAATATTTTATAATAAACCTGTTCTCATGAAATGGTGCCCATGTTTCAAACCAAAAAAAAAAACCCCAAAGAACTAAATATTACTTACATTTTTCCTTGGTTTGTGTCTGTGCACAGTCATGTAGAAACAGAAGCACTGTTATACAGATTGAAATACAAATGAGTAAAAAAAATGCATAAAATGATTCAAATCAAAATGTGTTGATTCATTTTCTCTAACAGCAGCTCCGGCGGAAGTTCCAGCTGTAATCCATATCACAGATTTGTATTAATGCGCTTGTTCTATTATGATTTCTGAATGTGCAATGGAGAACGTTCCATGTGAACTGATTTTTTAAAACCGGCATAATCATTGATATGGTGAAGTTTGGCGAGCTGGATGTTTAGCAGTTATGGAAGGAGTCTCCAATGTCAACACTTTGTAAGAGTCCTTGGTGAAGCATATATATAAGGTTTAATGCTTTCCAGTTTCTTAGTAAGAGGACGAATTGTTCACGTAATGGGTCAGTGGGATGGTGGCCTCCTGGAAAAGGTTCTATAGAGAATATTTAAGGCTTCCTTTACAGGGAAAAGCTAAAGAACCATTAAGAGGATGCTGTATTCCATTTATTTTAACATCTGAACATCAAGGATACCTTCAAACCCTGGAAGAAATGGAAATATTAACCACAGTTAAAGATTACTTTAAAGAAAGGCTTTTTTTTTCTTAAAAGGACCAATGGGGGGAAAAAATTATTGAATCAGCCCGTACACCGAGTCACTGACTGCTGACGTATGGCATTTGGTTGACACCGTCATCCAGAATGACTTACATTTTATTCCTCAATACACAACTAAGAAATTGAGGGTTAAGTGCCTTGCTCAAGGGCCCAACAGTAGCAGATTGGTGATACTGGGGTTTGAACTGCTGACATTTTTCTTCATGACCTCCACTGCAGATTCATGTTTCAGAAGCTTTAATCCATTCATCCACACCCCATGATCGCTTCTTCCCACTGTACACACTAGAAAAAGTTTTCTTGTTTATGTGTCAGTGCAGGATTTCACTTCTTTAAGCCAATTTGACTCTCCTTTCTGCCCATTTCTTTATTTGCTTTGCCATACATATATATATATATAAAAATAATAGTTTCGATGTATATTACTTAGATCTTTCTATCCAGATGTTTTGACGTCTTTGATCCACATTTTCCTTTTTCAATTTTTCTGTTTCATTTTCTTCTTACAATACTTTTTGTTTTCATGTCATACGACAACTTGTCCTTCTTCTTGTTGGGGCCATGTTTCCTCTCATTTAATCAAGTCCAACCCCATGTAATGGTCTGTAAATTCTCTCTTTTAACTGCAAACCAAATTTTTGTGCAGGTATTTTTTTTCTGAAAATGCAAATTAGTTCATTTTTGTGCTCGAGCTAAAAAAAAAGGGGGGAAAGTGCCAATTAAAAAAATTATACACATATAGGTGTGTGCGTGTGTATATGTTTGGTATATTTCACAAAGCCAGTGTTCAGCTATAAAAGAAAAATTGTTTTATGTCATGTTTGTGATTTATTCATGTGAAAGGCCACATGAATATCCTTGGGGTAGTAATTCCATAATTATTGCATAGGATTGTTTGATGATCTTCTATACTTTCATTGCAGACATTCGTTAGAGGAACAGCACCCCCTGGTGAATTGAAAAAGATAACACATAAGTAAAGACTTGTCAGTTTAATCTCAAAGGGGTTTATTCACAAAATAGATGCATAACAAAAAAATACAGCAGCACATGTTCATATAAAAGGTCTCTTTGTATGTGAAAAATAACTTTTTAGAGAACATAGTCAAGCTGCGCTGCATTGCTCTATTCTAGTGCAACGTTAACCAAAGCCACACAGGCACAAGATCAACACAGACCTCTCAGAAGTCTGCTCGCAAATAGCATGAACGAACGAACGAACAAACAAACAAACGAACAAACAAAAAAGAAACGAAGGAAATATCCAAGTGCAAATCTAATTTTGTACTGACCAAAGGCAACGCTGACAAGCAGTGAAGCTTACGTTTCAGAAAATGTCAGTCATTTGTGGCACAATTTCTTTTTAAACTTTCTCTGAATCATTCTTTAGAACTTAGTGCAACATGAACTCATGTTATGTGGAGGACACTTTTTAAAAAATAATAATAATAATAAATGTCTTGAACCTAATTTAAAGGTTGAAGAATTTCTGAGGTGGAAATAAATGATTTCAGTCTTTAGTTGTACTACGAGTTAACTTCAGTTACAAGGACAGCAGAGACGTGATGGATAAGTAAGGATCAATCCCATCACATCAGTGTAAAGGTTTTGAAAAAGAGAGCATCTTATTAATCTGTACTCACATAGGTAACACAATCTTAAAATTACAAACATTTAAAAAAAAAAAAAAAAAAAAAAAAAAAAAAGAATGCTCATAACCTTCCAAAAAGTTTACACTCAATGATCCTGAGATCAATTAAAAGATGATGATTATTAGTTTTATGAGAGATTATAAAGATAGCATTTTTTGTGCTAGCTTCCTTGAAATAACTCTACTAGTGGACACACTAGTTTCACTGAGTGCTATCTCTCAGCTGTAAAAGAAAAAAAAATGGTTATATTCAAGAATCAGGCTTGGTTGTTACTTTGGGGGAAACAGAAGTGCACAAAATAAAGAATTACCTGAGGAGAGAAAGATGTCATGATGACAAAACAGAGCCACAGTTTCTTTACATAGGAAAAGAAGAAGGAGGGGGGGAAAAAAACACAATGAAACAAAATAAATAAATTCATAAATACAATTTAACAGGTGGATCCAGGAATCAATCTAATTATCCTGGGGGGGGGGGGGGGGGGGGGGGGGGGATGCAGAGATTACTATAGGTTTTAAAAAAATTCAGCATTTATTTCTAATTTAAGACAAATCTGGAAGGCCAAGGCTACGTTCCGACATATTTTCCCACATGCCCTGGCAGACTTCACCTAGCCTTTTTTTCCCTTTATGAAAAATAGATGTTCCTGTACTTTATGGGCTTAAGTACGGTATGATGGATGACAGTGCATGGTGAGTAGGTGCAGAAGTGTCCGCAATCTGATTTCCGAATTGAAAAAGTGAAGAAAACATGAGCAAAGCCGATTAAAAACAAAAAGGAGCTATAAAAATCCGTTTCAAAATTTGCCAAATTTTAAATTGGGTTTTAATCCTCTTGCTGCTCAGAGCAGCAGGCCAATAAGTGCAAAAACAAATAAGTAAAATATCTAAGATATTCATTTTTTTTTAAAGTACTTTGTGCTTGCTAGGATGAATGCACGCTTAGAGGCGGCTCCCCGAGTCAGGAATGGAAGTCAACAAGGGCATGTTGAAAACAAGTAGAATGCAGCACTCTTTTTTTTCTTTCGTCTATTTGACTTAATACCACTAAAGTGTATGCATATACGTTACCAAGTCAGTGGTTACCAATCCCAGGAGCCTAAGCACATCATATTTTCATAATTTACGACACGACTCAACCGTCTAAAAAGGGTTTAAAAGGCATGTCAGAGTTGGGGGGGGGGGACAAATCTGTGCAGTGCAGGAATTCCCTAGGCCTTGAACTGGAACCTACTGAACTAAGTGCTAGTCACGATTGTACACATCAGCGAGTTTCATTACTTGATTCAGACCAGTGTTCAACACTACTGCTGTAAGCAATTCATATCAAGAAGGAAAAAAATAAAATAAAATGCATGACATGATCCGGAAATCATGTTGGATTTTGTTTCTGACAGGTTTCCAACGGAAATAAATGAGCTAATTAGCTAAACTAATTTCATTGTCTTTGATTACGAGCTTAGCATTCAGCCTCAGAGACCTTGTCATATGCACTATGCATTGTAGCAGGCGACAAGAGGAATAAAGGAAAGCCAGCTAAATGAAAAAATAAAATAAAAAGAAGCAGCATCAAGAAAGATACGAAATAGAAAAATAAATACCTGTCCGGTAACAGAAGCTTATAAGGAGCTACATGTAAGATTACTGTGAAGCGAATGCTGTTTTCCTAAGAGCAAGAAATGTAACTAGTAACAGGATATGAGTATAAATGTGTGTGTGTGTGTGTGTGTGTGTTCACCATGTGCGGTTCTGTTTTATCTCAAAACTGGAATGATGTTTAAAGAACCCATTCAGGAACAAAAATACTTCAGCGTTTGTGAATGACCGTGAATCTGACGTCTGAAACCGATGCATGAGACCAGAACGCAAAGGAAAAATCTTACATGCGGCTCCTCTAAGTGCTGCTTTTATTTGGATTACACAAGAAAAGAAAAAAAAATAATAAAATGTTATTTGACACATAACTTCACAAAGTTTTCCCGTTGTCATTTCACGACGCAAGAACTCCACGCCGCAAAACCTCCGAGCCGTACCGCTGTGTCACCGGGTCATGACTCCGAAGTCGCTGGGTGTGGCATCTCTTCTTCTGCTCCGACTGGCTGTGATCAGCCTCCGGGCCGAGGTCGCGGTGCTCCGTGTTCGTCCTTAGCCGAGTTCTGATTGGAGGGGAGGTGGAGGGGGTGTGGCTTGGATCCAGAGATCTGATAGGATGAGAATGGGTAAAGTCCTTCCCCTCCACGTCCTGCTCTCCTTCCGCTCCTTTGCTGTCGCTACGTTTTGGGATGCGGAAGGTTCCCCAGTTTTTGATGTTGGACACCTTTTCCACCACCTTTCCCTGATGCTGACTTGAACTCATCCTAAGAGAACCATTGTACACATTCTGCACTGTAACAGAAGTTTTCATTTCGGCCGCCTTGCTCTCAGACATCACCATGGCATTCTGATCCATTATACTGTTCTGCGCCGTCTCATCCATGACCTTTGACCCTGGGTGGTTTCTCTCCCGTAGATTCTCCCAAATCTCCTTGTTTCTCCTTTTTCTCCGTTCTCCTACAGGCCGCTCTGGTTTGTTCGCTGCAGTGTCATTCCCACCGCAGCCGGGGTTCAGGACCCCCTCAGACCTGGAGAGTTTACTCAGTGGGGACATGTCCTCCCTGTCGTTCTGGTCCCGTCGTGAGGCCACGTGACGCGGGACACTCTTCCTCTGCGAGAACTCAGTGGCGTTGTTCTGACCCGTGTGGCCTCTCAGAGGTTGGGGAGAAGAGGATGAGGAAGGCGAGACCCGGAAGTAGAACATGGCCTCCTCCAGTTGCCTGGTGGAAGATATGCCTTAAATGGGCATATGTAAAGGAAGAGAAAAAGAACAGTAGTGAGAATGCATACAAAAAAATAAAAATAAAAAAAAGTGCAGAGAGAATATGAGTAAGACAGGTTCATCTCAAGGGACGGCTAATACATCTGCATCTGTTATTACTGAAGGAATTATTTTGTAAAATTTAGTTGAGTGATGAGCATCCATGCATTAAAATTTCAAATCTGCATCATAAAGAGCCTATTTTGTTGAAATGCTTCTTTAAAAAAAGAAAAAAAATAAATAAAACAATAAGAAGTGTCGAGACACTGCAAATGAACAGGTCTGTTTAGGGGTGATATGACCCTCCGGTACAGTAGGGGGCTCACCAGTGTGTCTCCCTTGCTCCAGCAGCCGTACGTGGTGATGAAAAATCTGCTCCTGCACTCGACACACAGACCGTTTAATCTTTTCCCGACGGGTCACCATGTAGGTCAGGTTCCGCACCTACCAAACACACACATTTACATATTTCCGTGAACATCGCATACTCACAACCTGTTTAAAAATGATTTAGAAATACGCTACTGTTAAACCAGTTCAGCACGATTACCATCATGTACCTCCCAGCTAAATGACTACACATGTTATGTATGAAAACAGCCTGAAGATCTCGGCGTTACTATCCTGTCAGTGTCACCAGAAAGCTCCACAATGCAAATATCTTCAACGATCCTGATTATCAGAGCACCAGCACATTCGCTGAACTGCTGGCAATATCTCATTCATTCGTTTTCTGAACCGATTAATCCTAATTAGGGTCGCAGGGAGGCTGGCGCCCATCTCAGCTAAACGCAACCTTAGCATCATTCTCTCTCTCTCTCTCCCCCACCACACGTTCATGAGGCAACCGCACAACGACAAGCTGCTTCCTTAAGGAGCCGTGCTAGAGAAGAGAAAGTGTGATAGTGACGTTTTAGCAGTAGTGAATGCACAGTAATGGGTACTACAGTGTGGAGCGAAAGCAGGAAAGGTTAATACCTTAGCTTAATCCGTTAGCTGATTTTCACGTTCATTTGTATCCAGTTTTGTTAGTTTAATTATCTGTTCAACAAGCTGATGTTCTGTGTTCCTGTTCGATGTTATGCTTGATGGAAGTTTTTTGTTTTTTTTTATTCTGTGCAAGTCTGAGTGGTGGTGTATGAGGCTTTTTTTTTTTGGATCTCAGGTTTGTTAAATAAAATCAATCAGTTTTTTTTTTTTTTTTTAATCGCTACCCATAGCCACGCAAGTTCATAACAGCTGATCAGCATCAACTGAGCAACGTGGTAGCCTTAGTGGGTTTCCTATGGCACGGACACGGTACAACCATCCAAGTCATGTTCCAAGCCTATGGTGCTCTGCTTAGGAGATCCACGACCAAAACAAAAAACCTGCACAACATAAAAAACAGTTCGGTCTCGTTCTTGTAGTTGGCTTGAATTATGGTCAACAAACATGAAAAATGGGCAGAGGGACAAACCGAACAACACAGTTAAGGAACTTTTCCCTCAGTGGGCTAGTACACTTCCCCAAAGCAGAGATTCCCCAAAATTGTCCAGGGCAGGTGGTCCACCACAACTGGGTTTGGGAACTACTGTTCTGAACACAGAAATCCATACTACAAAGTCAAGATTGGGGGACTACAATAAAGGATTATAGTGGTGAATTTCATGGGTCAAGTGTTTATAGTAACAAGGCACCAAAACAGACATCTTTCTTAACCTACACACACTAAAGCTATCAGTCTATACCTGGGTAAAATATTCATAAACAAAAGAGATTAACTATTACACTGCCATGTTTTCCAGTATAGTACAGCACGTATGTTTTGTTGGTTAAAGGGGTGATCACACTAGAGGTGCGATAGAAAAACAACTGATGGGAATTACATTTTTTTTTTGCAATATTTTTTTGCGAATTTTGTAATTCGCGTCAAGATGTCTGTCAGGGAAAAACAACCGACTCTCCTGTCGCACTTTGTTCGATTTTTGTTCTCATACCATTTGTTTTTTTTATTCACACTTTATTAGCGCAATCAAAAACGAAGGATGACAAAATACTCGGAATATTGCAGATGCCAGCAAGTCTCAAACTCTGCATTTGGAAGTCTCCAACTTGTCGCTTTTGCTTGCAAAAAAAAATAAATAAATAAATAATTTGCTAGGAAACCGACCATTTTGAGACCTTCGCACGATAATAGGGGTGCCGAAAAAAAGAAATTGATTCACATCTGAATCGCGATTCTTATTTATTAGCATTCTGAATCGATTCAAATTTTCAAGAATCGATTTTTAAGATCACGTTTTTTTGAGCACTTCCAACCTTACTCACAGCACGTACCGTTTGTCCACACACGGCCTCCGTAGTGAATTGTTCCAGTGAGTGGCGGCTCCAGAACTAGCTTTTAGCCTAGCTTTGACATGGATGAGAAAAAAAGAAATACAGCCAGCGCCGTCTTCGCTGAAGGAACATGCTTGCACTTCAGTTTTACAATTTCCGGGTAAGAAGGAGCTTGTACGGAGCCCCTAAAGGGACATGGGGAAAAAAATAGATAAAGGTTAGGTTTCACGTGCGCATGAGAAACCTTAGGTAACTGGTGCGCATGGGATAGTTTCTCGTGCTCGCGAGAAACCTATCTTTTTTTTTTCTCCCATGTCCCTTTTGGGCTCCGTAAGCTTGACATGACATATGTGATGCGCAAAATAAAAGTCAAGTATTCCGAGAACACTTCAAAGGTTCACTAACGGAGCAGCAACTTCACTAAACTCCCAACCGACTCTGAACGAGCAAAGCGGATCAGTACAACTACAAAACCAGTTGTCTAGTAATATCATTTATTTCTTATAGAAGAGTCATTCCTAGCTCGTAGAAGAATGTAGTTACTCGTGAAATTGGCTCCCTTTGTTTGTAATGGTTATGAATCAAAAATCGATTCTGAATCGAATCGTCACCCCAGAAATCGGAAGAGAATTAAATTGTGAGAAGTTGTTCCGATTCTCATCCCTACACGATACCTGCGGACCCTTTGAGACTACTCCGCCTCACAGCCTTGTTTTGTGACATTTGCATTTGAAGCACGTTTGACTTTTTTTGTGACGAGTTCACGAACCAGGTGACCAAAATGCGATGCCGCGGATGTCATGAGACAAATTTGAGAACATTGAGAATGAAAAGCGGCAGCCGCGAATTGTCAATCGCTTCAGTCGCCTTTCCATCGCACCGCTAGTGTGATCACCCCTAAGGCCCTGGATTACTGATAAGAAGGTCGGCGGCTCAAGCTTCAGTACCACCGAGCTGCCACTGCTGGGTCCTTGAGCAAGGCCCTTAACCCTCAACTGCTCAGCTGTATTAAAATGATAAATGTAAGTCACTCTGGATAAAAGTGTCTATGGCCAAAAGCCATAAATGCACTACATCTGCCTAAACGATCCAGGAATGCTTTTGTTGAATAAAGAAATAAGGACACACCAAAACAACTCAGATGGGTTTCACTATTTTCTTATAGCAGCCAAACAAAATCCCAGTAACAACCAATACTTTTTAGTATTCAGTGAATTCGCACTATGTAGCGTCTGTTCTTAGCAAGTGGAATTGCGTGATACATAGACATGTCCCGAAGCCACTTAAGTTTCTCCTGCATTTCTCGGTATGGCAGCAGATAGCCGATACCACAGTTCCCATATATGCAGGCGTAAACCATTCTAGTGAAAGTTCAACGATTCATCCAGATGGTTAACATTTACATAAAGCTGTCTCTAGACATTGTGACAGACAAACAACCAAGAAGACGAATCTCATATGCCATAAAGCCCTGGAGGAAATAACACGATCCGTCTAAAACCAGGCTGAAGGTTATCCACAAAACCACATTCAGAGTTGTTTACTTACTTCCTTTGAATTAGTGTCTCCTAATCAAAACATGATTAGGCACTAAAGTGAGGGTTAGAGACTCGACACCGTCATCGATTCTCTATTAAGCTCCATCCACAGCTTTTAGGCGAGAACCTACAGGTCAGTGAAGTGAGGCATAATGGACTGGACAGGATGAAGTGCTCACAACTTTTAAAGGAGGAAGGACTGTGATGTGGAGAGTTTGCAACCCAAGAGAAAGGTTTAATGACTTCAGCTGTGTAGCCAGGCTCAGTCTAGCTGACAATATTGCATTTTGGATGCTTAATTAGATACACTTCCTACGTACAGGAAGTTAACTGCACACTTTATGGACAAGCAATACAAATAATATTCATAGATATTATTCATAGATCAGTTACATAATGTATATTCAACTGATATCCTTCAGACTGGCTGACCTTTGGAAGGTCTCCCATTTATTAGAGCTGCGGTGTGTCATTTTTAGCTGACTGCAAAGTGAACTGTAATGAAAACATGCAAAGAAACTAGAGAGGCACTTATCGAATGCCCCGCAGCATGGATAATGGCAAATAGGCACTATATGGATACTGGTTTTAATTACCCATCTTCTCATCTTACAAAACGCAAGTCCTTATACGGGCTCCGATTAGTGCGCCATAGTAACAGCACGCCTATAAGCTCTCCTTTCTAAGTTTTAAGCGTTCAAAATCTCACGACCTTGATTTTAACCTTCCAAGGTCACTCAAGATCACAGGTATTTGTGTCATTCATAATTCCATATATGGTTGTGTATTAGTGTTTCATAGTAACATGTCAATCGGCACTCGTTTTTTTTTTTTTTTTTTAAGTTGTTAGCACTCAAAATCCCCTGACCTTGAGTGACCGTGACGGGTTAAAGTCTCCTATTACATCTGTGGGTCGGAGTCACTTTGCTTTAGAGATATAAGCAGTTTCATTTTAACATTGGGAAATGTGCATCTCCAAAACCTTGTGACCTTGCTCTGACCTTGGCCTGCCACCCAGACATTCCAAACCCAAATGAGTGGGACTCATGTAAGGTAGCGGCCGCACCGAATTTGGTAAAATGTTCTGCATGGGTGTGGTCAGGATATTTATCCTTCTTCCTTCTAACTGGATAATAGGAAATGCTCATATTTTTGAGAACTGGGTCAACTTCAAAACCTGAAAACCATATAGAGATTTCTGAAACAGGAAAAACACAAGCTTGCAGTTCTTCCCGAAGCCTGCAATGGAACACAGAGTTTTAGAGAGTGGCAGGACCGTATGTCCTAATTTGTCACCATCAGAGTGACACTGAGCGACCACACACTCGTATACACCATCAATAAACTTTACTGATTTATCTGCCTATCATGTTCTTATAAAAAATTATAATTATTATTATAACAGAAAGCCTGTTTATTTTTAGCTTTCTTGCCTTATTATTACTATTACTAGTAACTTAACTATTTCTCTTCAGTACCCTCACAGAACACACCCCAATTGTTACGCCAATACGGTTTTAACTTGACTGGTCCGTTGTGCCCAGTTTTCATGGGAAAGACTGCAGATCCACCACAACCCTGACCAGTATGAGGCACTTAGTAAAGACAAATAACACATTCATTCATTCATTCATTCATTTTCTGAACCGCTTATTCCTAATTAGGGTCGCGGGGAGGCTGGCGCCCATCTC
>JAOUQZ010000002.1:22796721-22814387 GCA_028564935.1 Neosilurus hyrtlii
TATATATATATATAGTATCCTATATTTTATTTTTTATTCTATAAATTTTCTATCTTTTTAACATTTTATATTTATACTGACCTTTAAAATCCTTTACAAAGTTTATTCTTTACATTTTGGGCAGTCGTACTAAGCATTTCACTATATATTGTACTGTGTATAATTTGTATGTGACAAATAAAATAAAATTTGAATTTGAATGTGCCGATGCAAAGTGGCAGAAAATTTCCCAGAAATTTCCATGGGAAATAAAGCAGAGGAACTTTGGAAATGGGAACTAACAAGAACATATGGAAATTAACTGAGAATTTGGGGTAAATCAAACAAATTGTAGATGATAAATAAACATAAATAGAAACATTTTGACTTGTCACAACCAGGCATGTATGCAAACATTTAAATTTTTTAATGACATTGTTTTTAATGTATTTATTTATTAATGCACAATGCAGGGTAGGAATACAATGGATTTCGTAATAAATTTGGTTACTTTAACGCCATTCAAGCTCCCTGTTTTAATAAAGCCTGGCATTTTGGAAATTTCCAGTTTATCCACGCTATTTCCCCACATATATTTTGCAACCCTACTTTCTATCTTGATGGAAAAAACCTGCACCTAGAATTGAGACGGAGTAAGCTGGTCACTGTCGACTGCTCTGACTTCTCACTGGATCACTGCCTCCCTTTCTCTGTGTGGTGTTTAATGGAACAGCGAATCCCTCTGCTTCCTGCCGTATATGATAAAGAGGACATGGCCTTGGACTGAAGAAGTCTGACACTACATACCCTCTCCAGGTCCTGGCGCAGGTGGGTAAAGAGGCGAAGTCTGCGAAGTAGCACTTCCTGTTCTCGCCGAGCGAGGCTCTCCTCTTCCTCGCGTTTTGGTGTAATGAGCGGCTGGTTGAAGTTTGATTTGCGTTTCAACTTCCAGTACTGAAACACGAAGTCCACGTTCTCCGTCGTCACATGCAGGTGTTTGGAAACCTCCTCTATGTTGACAAATCTGTAAAACTCATCCTCCAGCTGCTGCACGCGGAGCTTCCTTTCGCTGAGTCGTGCACCGTCTGCTCCTTTCGCCCTCCCCGCCATCCCTTTACCGTCTATAATCCCGCTCTGCTCGTGCCAGTCCATACCCGAGTGCGTGGGACAGAAGGATTTGAACTTGACCTCGTCGTCATCCGTCAGGATGGTGTTCATCTTCAGACCGTGTTGAAGGCCGCAGGTAACGTGGAAGGCCACGCGGCAGCTCTTAGCTGAGCACTAGGGCCAAAAAGGAAAGGAGGAAAAGCAGAGATGGAAAACGAGGAAATGAGGGAGAAGAAAAATGAAAAAAAAAAAAAAGGAATCAATAAACAGTTCACACACTACAAAAAAAAAAGTGGGGTTTTTTTTTGGTATTAAACTTGAACCAGAAAGGGTCAAAAATCCCTTGTGCAGACCATGTCACACTGCAGTACTAAACGTTTTGCTGCTATTAATCACTAACTCGGGCACCTGGGACAAGCTGATTACATCTACAGGCTATCAGTTTTCTAGTTGTAACTGCAGAGTAGTCAAGCAGGTCCTGAAGGCTGCTGATTTACTGGCTACCAGTGTTTCACCCTCACTTTCATCAACCAATGAAATAATAATAAAAAACTATTGGCTGCATTCAAATATGCATACTTCCATATTCTAAGCACGCACAATGCAGTACACACAGATGTGGTGATAAAAATAATAATAATAATAATAATAACAACAATACCTAGATGGTTGTATTGACATACCACACTATGCTATACCACACTCATTCATTTGCTGAACTACTTAATCCTACTACTATGGTCGTGGGGAGCCTGGAGCCTATCTCAGCTGACACTGGACGAAGGCAGGGTACACCAGACTCTCAGGGCAACACACACACGACCATTCCCATTCACACTCACATCCACACCTAAAAAAAAACAATTAAGCTAACGTGCATGTCTTTGCACTATGGGAGGAAACCAGAGTACCCAGAGGAAACCTACACAAGCACAGGCATGCAAACGCCTGAGCCCGGGACCTTCTTACTGTGAGGAGGATGTGGTAACTGCCTGCTACAGTACTACAGTACCCCATAATTGAGGTACAGCCTGAATAAACAGGGGTGATGATAACTGCAAAATTAAAATCCTGAGAAACTTGGAGACATCCACCAAACCTCAGGTGCCTGACTGCTGAGACTGAGTATGCACTACACAGGAACAGGGCAGCATGGTGGCGTAGCGGTTCGCAAGACCGCCTCACAGCAAGAAGGTCCGGTGATCAAGTTCTGGACTTAACGAGGGCCTCCCTGAGTGGAGTTTGCATGATCTCCCGGTGCTTGTGTGGGTTTCCTCCAGGTACTCCGGTTTCCTCGCACAGTCCAAAGACATGCACATTAGGCTAACTGGCTGTTCCAAACTTCCCCTTGGTGTAGATGGGAGCGCGAAAAGGTGTGCACGATGCCCTGTGAGCTGTTCTAGGTGTACCCTGTCTTCGTTCAAGTGAGGGCTGAGGTAGGCTCCAGTCTCCCCATGAATCCTGTAGGATTAAGCGGTTTAGCAAACGAGCAAGAAATGAGTGAATACATGATAAGGAAAAAAAAAATTAAAATAAAAATATCCCCACAAAGCGAGATTACTCCTCAGCCCAGACACCATATTATAAAAGGTATACCCTGTCCCAAGATGAACACCAAAGTTGGCGTTTTTGAGTGAATGCACAGAAAGATAATTTAAGACGGCAGCTGTGGAGACCACATTGGATATCGCACCATGATGAAAATTAATAGGGTTGTGCGGTTACACAGTCCCAACATCCACACAACTAGAACTACTGAGCGGTAATGGCGTTTCTAACCTAATGCGCAGTATGCAACCTCGACATGGCAGTGGAGGCCATATTGCATATCGAACCAAGACGAAAACTGATAAGCTTATATGGTTACCTATTCCCAATATCCACACCAAAAATGGTGATGATCATTTTTGAGTTAATGCACGCAATGCAGCTGTGGACAGATAGACAGACACTCTGCATGATAACATGAAAGCGACTAAATACATTTTTTTTTTTTTTTATATGCGCTTCATATTTGAACCATTACAGAAGCAGTTGAAGTGAACTGTGTGCTCCGAGCAGAATCAGGCTAAACGATTTGTAGCTAACGACATCTGTTTTGAGATTTTTTGTTTGTTTGTTTGGTTTTTTTCGCTATACTGCACTAATCCTGCCAGGGAAATTATAACCTCTGCATGTAACCCATCCAAAGCGAGCACGCACACACACACTCGGAGCAGTGGACTGCCACACACATCGGGGGCGTCCGGAGAGCAGTCAGGGGGTTAGGTGCCTTGCTCAAAGTTAGCCTACTGTTACTTCTACTCATTCAGAATTTAGTGTACATACTACACAGAAACATACATAAAGTGCACTTAGTATACACTACACAGTAACACAAAAAAAACCCTTCAACAAGGTTTTAATGGATTACCCCCCCCCCCCTCCCCAATTTTAAAAACAAAGCTCCAACTGAAAATGACAAACTGTCATTTTGATTTAAGTCCTTATCCAGTCACAATAATGTTTTTTAATCTCAAGATAATGCTAGTTATTGCTGTCTTCAGGCAAGCAAAACACACCTGGTGGGCGGACTGACGAATCTATGATCGTTCTGTTTTATTACATTTAATAATAACCCGAGTCCATTCAGCCGTTCAGATCCCGTGTGTCTCTCTTTTTACCTGTATGCAAGCTCCGGTCTTCTCTTTACACAGACAACAGATTAGAGCCCATCGGTTATTGGGGATCTGAGACACACTTGTAATGGGCTCCATCTTCTCTGGGTTACCTATGCTCACCTGGAGCAAGTGTGAGGAAAAAGAGAAACTTTGATCAGTGATTGTCAAGTGTTCCATAACAGTCCAAGGTAAAAAAAAAAAAAAAAAAAAAAAGTAAAGCTTTTCACAAGAAATTTACAAGCTATTAGCAAGCTAAATGCTGTGCTCATGTGCGGTCATGGTAACTTTGTCGATGACGCACATAGCAGTGACACGCAGTCGGTTACTTGGCTAGTCGTTCTAACAAAACACAGCTCCTTTTAGTGGTACAGTACATGACTTATTATAATGTTTTCCCTGACAGAACACTCTCCTTCACTGGGCAGCACGGTGGTTAGCACGTTTGCTTCACAGTAAGAAGGTCCCGGGTTCGATTCCCAGGTCCGGGGCGTTTCTGTGTAGAGTTTGCCTGCCCTCCCCGTGCTAGCGTGGGTTTCACGGAGTACTCCAGTTTCCCCCCCCAACAGTCCAAAAACTTGCACAGTAGGCTGACTGGCTGTTCCAAATTCCCCCTAGGTGTGGGAGTGAGTGTGAATGGTTGTATGTGTGTTGGCCCTACAATAGTCTGGCGAGCCGTCCCAGGTGTACCCGGCCCCGGCCCAGAGTCGGCTGAGATGGGCGCCAGCCTCCCCCCGCAACCCTAATCAGGATTAAGCGGCTTACAAAATGAATGAATGAACATTCTAATTGCTCAAAATTTGCAAAAACGGGTTGTTAATTTAAAGTCCCATCCACACAGGTATAATCCAGGTGTGGGAAAAACGATAAAACTGTCGAACCTGTTGACAAAAGTAAGGTGTTTTAATTATTAAAAACAGGTCATTCAAATTGTCAATAATTATCAATTCTGTCTGGGAAAAAAGGTTATCATGATAAATATACTGCTCAGAAAAATAAAGGGAACACTAAAATAACACATTCTAGATCTGAATGAATGAAATATTCTTATTAAATTATTTGTTCTTTACATAGTTGAATGCGCTGACAACAAAAATCACACAAAAATTATCAATGGAAATCAAATTTATTAACCCATGGAGGTCTGGATTTGGTGTCACACTCAAAATTAAAGTGGAAAAACACACTACAGGCTGATCCAACTTTGATGTAATGTCCTTAAAACAAGTCAAAATGAGGCTCAGTAGTGTGTGTGGCCTCCACGTGCCTGTATGACCTCCCTACAACGCCTGGGCTGCTCCTGATGAGGTGGTGGATGGTCTCCTGAGGGATCTCCTCCCAGACCTGGACTAAAGCATCCACCAACTCCTGGACAGTCTGTGGTGCAACGTGTCGTAAGTGGATGGAGCGAGACATGATGTCCCAGATGTGCTCAGTTGGATTCAGGTCTGGGGAACGGGCGGGTCAGTCCATAGCATCAATGCCTTCGTCTTGCAGGAACTGCTGACACACTCCAGCCACATGAGGTCTAGCATTGTCTTGCATTAGGAGGAACCCAGGGCCAACCGCACCAGCATATGGTCTCACAAGGGGTCTGAGGATCTCATCTCGGTACCTAATGGCAGTCAGGCTACCTCTGGTGAGCACATGGAGGGCTGTGTGGCTCTCCAAAGAAATGCCACCCCACTGCCAAACATTTCATGCTGGAGGATGTTGCAGGCAGCAGAACGTTCTCCACGGCGTCTCCACACTCTGTCACGTCTGTCACATGTGCTCAGTGGGAACCTGATTTCATCTCTGAGGAGCACAGGACGCCAGTGGTGAAATTGCCAATCTTGATGTTCTCTGGCAACATCCTGCACGGTGTTGGGCTGTAAGCACAACCCCCACCTGTGGACGTCGGGCCCTCACACCACCTTCATGGAGTCTGTTTCTGACCGTTTGAGCAGACACATGCACATTTGTGGCCTGCTGGAGGTCATTTTGCAGGACTCTGGCAGTGCTCCTCCTGTTTCTCCTTGCACAAATGCGGCAGTAGCGGTCCTGCTGCTGGGTTGTTGCCCTCCTACGGCCTCCTCCACGTCTCCTGATGTACTGGCCTGTCTCCTGGTAGCGCCTCCATGCTCTGGACACTACGCTGACAGACACAGCAAACCTTCTTGCCACAGCTCGCATTGATGTGCGATGAGCGGCACAACCTGAGCCACTTGTGTGGGTTGTAGACTCCGTCTCATGCTACCACTAGAGTGAAAACACCGCCAGCATTCAAAAGTGACCAAAACATCAGCCAGAAAGCTTAGGAACTGAGAAGTGGTCTGTGGTCACCACCTGCAGAAACACTCCTTTATTGGGGTGTCTTGCTAATTGCCTATAATTTCCACCTGTCGTCTATTCCATTTGCACAACAACATGTGAAACTGATTGTCAATCAGTGTTGCTTCCTAAGTGGACAGTTTGATTTCACAAAAGTGTGACTGACTTGGAGTTACATTGCGCTGTTTAAGTGTTCCCTTTGTTTTTTTGAGCAGTGTATTTCAGCCGCATCACTCAGGCCCAGCTTTTTATTACACTTCCTTGTACTACGGCAGTATACGTACTGTTTTATATATTGTTAAAGCAACACGTATTTCCTTATTTTGGTAAGAACTGCACCACTTTCTGGCCATTTAATATGAAAATCGATTTGCAGTTACATCCTAACTTTGTATTCAGATTGTCTTTTGCATTGATACTTTCTTTATTATTATTCTTCTTATTTACTGAACTGTGAAAACTCTTTTATAAAGCATCAACCGCAATAACGGACAAGCGCACTCATCACACATTAAGCAAATTTTGGTATTTACACATTCAACCCGACGGCCTGTATGGAAATTCGTGTAGCCTTGGGTGGATTTTTAAATATATATTAAAATTAGAAAGCGGTAACCCTGGAAAGAATTTAAAAATCAAGGCGACAGATGCGTAAATTATCGATGTGTACTTGCAGAACTGCATCTTCTATTCTCACCCCAAACTAAAAATTTGAAATGGAAAAAATATTCAAAAAAAGATACTGAATTGTACAGAACCTTTTTTTACTTTAAAGCCACTTCATACAGTGCTGGTCTTTATTAGATGTTGCTTATCAGCGTGTATTATATTCCAGTGCGTATTTAAGCGTATCGTGTTTATATACCTCAGGTATCCACAGGGCACAGCTTACATGGACCCACTTGCTGCCACTGCGGGTGGGTTTCATGGCTCCGCCTTTCTTTGGGCAGAGCTGGCATTTAGGAGAGATGCCCAGTGCGCATGTCCGACAGAGCCAGCTGCCTTCTGGAACCTTCAGGATGCCATAACATGCCTGATAAAACAAAAAATTAAAGGATAAATAGTAAGGACACAAACACAATTAGTCACCCAATGTTCTTTAAGCTTGAGCAAACACACACACACACACACACGCGCACGCACACACACAATTACTTCATCCCATGCAGACATACCGACTAGCATATGGTTGGCACACCCTCACACACACACAGCACATACTGTCTCCAAGACATTTTGTTCCAGAGATTCCCACTTGAGGATGTTTATGTTAAATGGACTGGTTTCATTTTTTTAAATATGGAATTAAAATGCAGAATGATTCGAACTAAATAATTTTAAACTGTGTGAAAATCCTGCTGAAACCAGAAAAAAGTGGACTCCCTGTGAAATCCTAGAAGAATTCAGCACTGTGATCCAATCTGCTTTGTTTTTTTTTTTTTTTTTAACAAGAAAGCAGAAATCACAGCTGTCGTGCCTGAATTATTGGCAAGGCATCTGTTGTTTACCTGGCATGTACCTCATTAAGTATTTCCTCATTAAAGGTTCAATTAAATCTTTCCAAGTTTCATTTGCAAGTCTCGCTTTCTCTGTCTGTCTGTCTCACTTTCATTCTCTCACACACACACACACACACACCTGATGCACACATATGTTGCACTTGTCGCAAAACACCATCTCGTTGCCGTCCTCTCCGTCAGGCGACTGACATACGTCACACACCACGTCCTCGTCGTACTCGATCCCAAGCCCCTCCTCCGTTTCCATTGCGTGGCTCATGTTGTCATAGCAACGGCGCTCAAACTCCTCCATGAGTCTCTCCATGGTGTTCTCGTCCAGCAGTGGCATGCCTGAGGAGACGACAGGACACGGACACACCTGGGTTTTGAAACACACCTCTATTTTGACATGCATTCTTTCACTTTAACACAACACACGAGGACTCTGTTTAATATTTCTTCTTTTATTTCGAATGGAAACGTAACAGAAAACGCCGCATGCTTTACTCCGGATATAAAGACTGTCTCATAAGGATGTGTCCCCTAAAGCTCATACACATCCTTCCGGCCGACGACTATCCCAGAACTCAAAAGGATGAAAGGTTGAAGGTGCAGTGTGTGTGTGTGTGTGTGTGTGTGTGTGTGTGTGTGTGTGTGTGTGTGTGTGTGTAAACATCTGTAACATTTACAGGTGGACTCTCCAGCATCAGAGAAAGGTATGAAGATAGAGCAAGAGATAGAGAGACAAAGAGAGGAAGAACACAGAGCAAGCGAGGGAGCGAGAAAGACCGTGAGAAACAGTGAGAGGAAGAAGAGATACAGAGCAAGCGAGAGAGAGAACAAGAAAGAGACAGTGTGGAAGAGCGAGAGAAAGAATAAGGAAAGCAGGAGAGCAAGCGAGGGAGGGAGGGAGCGAGGGAGAGAGCAAGAAAGAGAGAGAGTTAAGGAAAAAGCAAGGAAGAAGTGAGACAGCAAGCGAGGGAATGAGAGAGAGCAAGAAAGAGTGAAGGAAAAAGTGAGAAAGAAGAGACAGAGCAAGCGAGGGAGTGTGAGAGAAAGAGAAAGAAAGAAAGGGAGAAGAGAGACAGAGCAAGCGAGGGGGCAAGAAAGACAGTGAGAAACACAGAGAGAAAGGGAGGAAGAAGAGAGACAGAGCAAGCGAGGGAGAGAAGAAAGAGTGAGGAAGAGCGACACAAAGGAAAGCGGGAGAGCAAGCGAGGGAGGGAGGGAGAGAGCAATACAGAGAGAGAGTGAAGGAAAAAGCGAGGATGAAGAGAAACAGAGCAAGCGAGGGAATGAAAGAGAGGGAGAAGAGAGACAGAGCAAGCGAGGGGACAAGAAAGACAGTGAGAAAGAGAGAGAGAGAGAGAGAGAGAAAGGGAGAGAAAGGGAGAAGAGAGACAGAGCAAGCGAGGGAAGCAAGAGACAGACAGAGAGAAAGAAGTAGAACTGGACTGCCCTGGATACAATGATTCAGAAAGAATACAGTGTAAACACACTCACCCATTTGGCTGAACTCTTTGTTAGCCACCTCCAGCCAGGCGACGTCTTCCTCATTCAGGTCATAGCGGCACGTCCCTTCAGAGAGCGTCCCGATACCAACGTACCCCAACACTGATGCCTCTGGACCCCACGAGCGAATCAGCTTCTTCGGTCTCGAGAACAATAAGCTGGAGGACTTCTCTGCTACGACGCTACAAATAAGAAATAAAAATATATGTTTTTGTTTTTAAGTGGTATTATTTTATTATAAAACACAGATCACGGTTTTTAAATGGAGACCGATTCCTTCGCAGCCATCCACGTCTTCAGTAATGTAACTAAACTTCTGAAAACTAACAAACGCAACAAATGTTTTAGGTAAGGATCATTCATTATTTGTGTTACTGATGTGTGTGGCTTTTTTTTTTTTTTTTTACGATTCTTCTCCAAATTTAGTATCTAATTTCCTCCCTACACCACCACCAACCAGGGGGGCGCAAACATGCACATGCCACCTCTGTGACATGTGGTGTTCACATCCACCTCTTTATGAACTGCTGCGCATGCGCATACAGGTGTGGCCTATTACACTGGGAGGGAAAGCGATATCCACCCAGTTGCATGAAGGAGCTCACAGATGCCCGCGATTGTTGTGAGTGACAGGGAAGTGAGCGTATGCCATCGCTCCCTCCCGAGAGCTCGGCCAATTAGCTTCCATGGACCCGTACCGGCGATCTTCAGGTTGATAGTCATGCACCTATTAGAAATATTAGAATTTGTAAAGGTTAAGTTATATACCAGTCCTTGCTTACAAGCATCTGATAAACAACATTTCACAACCACTGATCTACATTACTAGATCGGCCCCCTCCGGTTCGCTTGCATTCGCGGTGATCTCACCGACTATTACACGCCTTGCTGCTGAAGAGACCACTGTTGGCTGACGACTCCTGGAGAGGCTACTTGTGAATGTCTTAAATTTCGGTCATCTTTCTGACTGTGGATGGATGAAGTCCAAACTATTTCGAGATGGTTCTGTAACCTTTTCCAGCCTGATGAGCATCAGCATCTCCTTTTACGCGCTCCTCAAATATTTGCCATGTTCATTCTGTGACACATTTCCACAAATGTGTTGTGGAAATTGGACTTCGACAGATCCCTGTTCTTTAAATACTGGGCACTTTGAGCCCATTGATTGAAAACACCAGACTTTTAAATTTCACCATCAAATTTACTGCGAATCCTCAAGGTTTACATCATTTTGCCACTCAACATGACGGATATGTCCACAAACAACCGACATATTAGAATCATTTTGTTGTACTGGGTTTTTTTAACTACTTTAAGATGCTTTAGGTTATGTTTACTTTGAAACATAGAACATTCTACAGCGTTCATACATTTTCAAGCACCAATGGAGCTTTAATGTGATTGGATAAACCGCAGCAGATAATTTGCTACAGAAGCCGTCCTGAAGCAGCCATTTTTTTTAAAGGGATCATGTCCTTTTCCAAGTATATTAAATAAACATCATATATAGCTTTAGCTCTAGGAGATAAAATGGAAACTGCCACAATGTCTTTCTGAAACCATTTGCTTACTCCTGTACGCGAGTGTCACTGAACCCTGCCATGGGCGCCATATTAGTAAACTTTAAACACTTTCTTTTTCTATTAAAATCGTATTCCTTCCTCTGTTTCTTAACCTGTTAATGTTCTGGGTAAACATTTGGTAGAACTAATAAGCGTTTTTTTTTTTTTTTTTACTACTCTCAACCATTATTGTTATTGTTGCCAAAACTGATTAAAAAAATTATAAATCACAATGCTTTTTTGCTTGGTGTGGCCTTTAAAGAGTTAAGACTTGATCTCAGACGTTCTTGATCTCTAGTGCAACACTTTCTAGAGTTTTTCTATTGTTGCACTGAAAAGTCATCGCACGTGTACAAGACTGTTCTTCTGGTCATGCGGTCTTGAACAGTCACAAACAAAAACGAAATATAGAACAGGTGAATATATAACAGATGAATAAGAGATAGGCAAGTGAGCTGGGGTGCTTTCACCATGAAACCTTAGTATTTAGCCAAAATGAACTGAAAATGAAAAGCGAAACACGTAGGATATTCACTAGTAAATGGGCACCTTTAATCGTGCTGGCGGAGTCTCGACCTTGTCTAAACCCAAGACGTTTATCGATAGAGTGTTTAGGTTACAAAAAAGAAATGCCTCAAAGCCGAAATGTACGTTGGTTAATATCTCTACTTGTATTTTAAGTGAAGTCAAGTCGTTTTTAAACCATTAAAATCTACCAGATATAACGATACCGCTTTTGACGACATCTGGTAAATAACAGCTGGGTCTCACAGTTCATTAATGAAGGGTTTGATTATAGTATCAAGTGATGCGGAGGTTGATTCGCCTCGCCGTACCGTACTACAAGTTTGGGGATGGACTCGGGGCTCACGGGAACCTGAACACCCTTTTCCCATTCCTGCCTCCAGGGGTCCGAAAGCACGTAATAATCCTCTGGGTTGAGCTGGTATGAGTCGTGAAGCTTCATTGCTGTGATGAAATCAGTCCTGAACACCTGAGAGAGAGAGAGAGAGAGAGAGAGAGAGAGAGAGAGAGAGAGAGAAAGAGAGAAAGAGAGAGAGAGAACTATGAAAATTGCACATTCAACAGTGATACAACAGCATGATTCACTGGAAACATTAGAAAGTGTACTGAGAGTATACTATGCGGGAATTACCTCTGACGGTCTCTTCCCTTCTCGTCTCCTGTGATGGGAGTTTGACATCTGAGACCATGATGTGCAATTACCTAGAGAGGAACATCAGCACGGCCATGAATAAACACAATCAATGACATGATGTCTAGAATATAGTCTACACAGTCATAATGTTACACAAACAGCTACAACTTCGGTAGATCTAAACTCAACAATTACATTAATAATTTTTTCTTAATGATCTTAAGTTAGCGGCGCACGGTGGTTATGGAATAAGGTCGTCTCATGTCCTGCCTGGTATCCTGCTCATGCCCAACACAAAACCCAATAAGGCTGAGGTGTTGGTAGGACGATGCTGATTGCCTTGCATGACAATGGGCAGCAATAATAAAAAACAAAAATTAAGATTTATTATTAACAACAAAACTGAAACCCGGAGGAAGAAAAAAAAGAGACTCATACACCACTTCCCAGACTCACACAGAATAAACACACCATCTAGCTCAGGGAGGTAAATATTTTACGTTTACAGCACTTGGCAGACGCCCTTATCCAGAGCAACTTACATTTATCTTTTTTTTTTTTTTTATATACAACTGAGGGTTGAGGGCCCTGCTTAAGGGCCCAACAGAGGTAGCACAGTGGGGCTTGGACCCTTAACCTTTGGATCAGTAAGCCAGAGTCTTAACCACTTCAGCCAGCACTACCATAAATAAATGTTCATGGAGCAAACATCGAAATCAGAAGCTTGACAGAACATGAACATATCAAACGGGTGATTAAACTAAAAAGACAGGTGATACAAATCAAAGTGGAAACCAGAAACCCAGCCTCGGACACCTATCAAGAGATATCTCTCAGGAGCTCTGTTTTAAACAGAGCCTCCGTCTATGTATTAACTCTAATTAACAGGGAAAGGTGGCACGGTGGCGCAGTGGTTGGCACGTTCGCCTCACAGCAACAAGGCCTTTTCTGTGCGGGGTTTGCATGTTCTCCCCGTGCTTGCGTGGGTTTCCTCTGGGTACTCCAGATTCCTCCCACAGTCCAGAAACATGCACAGTACGCTAACTGGCTGTTACAAATCGCCAGGAGGTGTGAGTGTGTGGTGTGTGTGTGTGTGTGTGTGTGTGAGTTAGCCCGGTAATGTACCCCACCCTCGCCCAAAGTCGGTTGAGATGGGCACCAGCCTCCTCGCGACCACAATTAGGATAAAGCAGCTTAGAAAATGAATGAATGAATAAAAGGGAAAGAAAGATTAAAATGTGTTGTTTTAAACACTTGAATATAATCTATGTTTATAAATTGTTCAATAATTTCAATGCAAAAACAAAAATGCCCTTTAAACTTATAGCCTTAATAAAAATAAATATGTGAACTGTTTCTCAATTCACATAATTTTATTAGTATACTTCAGTGTATTTATTTGCATAGTGTGCAAATTTCAGCAGGGCAGTGATGTCTGAAATCGAGCCCTGTAAGTCGCACGTTTACCAGAAATGCTTACCTGCCATCTGACTGCGTCACCTGCTAACCTTTCTTCCACACTTCCTTTTAAAATTTATTATTATTGCTTGTCAGTTGAGCATCATGCATGCCATTGGCTGAAAGGGTTAAAGCCCCGCCCCTTTCACACATGGCCAAAAATTGGGACCACATATGGTAAAAAGTAGGCAGCGTCCACTTAACATTTTTATTAATCTGAGTTCTTCACCTGAATACCATCAGAGCACTACATGTTGGCATACCTCACAGTGACCGTGTGAACACTCAAGATACACTCAAGTATGTGTATCCAAGTGCACAAGACGAGACACAGTGAATGAGAGCGAGCCCACCTCGTGCACTTTAGGAAAACATCCCCTACTGGACGAGTCTGAAATCTTGGGAAAGTTGCACACAGGATTTAAAAAGCACCCGCTGTTCAGACGCCCATTCTCGGCATCTTTCTGCCGATGTTCTCATCTGGTCACCTCATTAACAGGTTTTGCACCGTCAGCTTTTTATTTGGCTTCTATCTTGCCTTTCCACCCCCCCACCAGTTTTTAGGCAAACAGTGTTATAGCAACGTAAACACTAAACTAGCACTAGAGTACATGGTACTTGTTTAAGCACTGCTGATTCAAGTCCAGAGTTTGAATCAAGTGCATCAGATCAGGGGAATTAACACGTTATAAAGTGGGGGATCCCAGGAGAAGACGCGGGAAATGAGACCCCAGTACGCCTGAGTCACGCTGATCAGAGAAATCATTGGATCTTCAAATGAAGACTGAAAGAATTTAATTGATGTTGAATAACATCATCAAACCTTCATACGGAAACACGTACGAGCCGTGCAAACGGCACTGATCACACCGCCTGACCCTACTCTACGCCTCAGCATGTCTCACTTCCTACACACCCGCTTCTGGACGTCCGCTCATCTCGTCACCTGTCGAAAACATGAGGGTTTGGAAATGCTTTCCTTCTCTATTCTAACGGAAAAAAAAAAAAATAGAAAATACTAAATAAAGTGCACAGTATCAGGAGTGATAACCTTCTCCAGTCCCAGGAATAAAAAAAAAGTGTTCAAAAAGAAATATGAAGATGAAGAACGAAAACAGAAAGTGCTTACTTCCATTATCGGACTCCTCACTGGTGCTGGGAACACGGCTTCGCTTCATGGTCAGCGGCCGCCGTCTCCAAATAACTCACCAAACTAGTTTCACTGCAATAATTACAGACTCAGTGAATGAGTGTGAAGTTTCAATTTAAAACAACAGACAATGTACAGGAGACTTCTTTAAACATGAGCGCGTCTCCATGCACAGAGCTTTATTCCAGGGTCAGCACAATAACAAACAGCACTACAGTCTATACCGATTGTTTTCATATGACACAATAAACAAAATGTAAATGGGTCAAAGGTTAAACTTGATTTTTAAAATAAGGAAGTAAATAAAGTTTCGCTGAGAAAAGTCATACAGGACATCACGCAGCAGTCCGAACATCACACTTTTAATTTAATATCTATTTTATAAATAGTACTTTTTATATTTTTTAATTGATCCTAATGTATATGTCTACAGATCAAAGCATATGACAAAAATAATAATAAATACAAATTAATAAATACAAATACAAAATACAAATAAAGAAACAATCCCGCAGGCGATTAAACTGTTTCTTACATCTACAATATCGGAGTATAAATATTTAAAGTTATACATCAAACATGGATACAGAATTTATTTATGCAGAATGAACCGAAAAGCTTATTTATGATTAGATTTTATTTCATTACTAGATTTTTTTTAATATTACAGAAGTGGTAAAGTTCTTAAGTTTTTAAAATTCAGAATAACAGAATTACAATTATTTTAAAAGTGAGAATAAAAGGCATAAATTCATCTCAGTGTGAGATCTTAAGAAATGTAACATTATTTACAATATTAAAATATTTTAAATATATTTTTACAGCATTACTTTTTTATAACTCTAATAGCGGTAAACTCCTGCACTTAACGGTACCCAAAACTAATCAATTATTATTATTTACTTATTTATAAATATATTATGACTATGATTATTATTATTAGTCGTAGCAGCTGTATTAGTAGTAATATTAATAGTATTAGAAGTAGTGGCAGTAGTATTATTCATACTACTAGTAGTATTATAAATAATACTGGCAATATTACCATTGCTAGTAGAATTAGTGTAATTAGTAGTATTGGTAGTATTAGTAATATTAGCATTAATCATATTAGTAGTAATACCAGTAATATTAGTATTAGTTGTAAGTAGTAGTTGTAGTAATATTAGTAGAAGTAACATTAGTAATTGTAGTAATATTGGTAACATTAGTAATAGTAGTAGTATTAGTAATATAAGTATTGACAATGTTAGTATTAGTAGTAGTAGTAATATTAGTATTAGTAACATTAGTATTAGTAACATTAGTAAAATTAGTAGTAGTAGCATTAGTAATATTAGTAGTGGTGTTAGTAATATTAGTAGTAGTAGTAGTAATATTAGTATTAGTAACATTAGTAATATTAGTAGTAGTAGCATCAGTAATATTAGTAGTGGTGTTAGTAATATTAGTAGTAGTAGCATTAGTAATAGCAGTAACATTAGTACTATTAGTAGTGATATTAGTATTAGTAATATTAGTATTAGTAGTAATAGTAACATTAGTAATAGTAGTAGCATTAGTAATATCAGTAGTGGTATTAGTATTAATAACATTACTACTAGTAGTAATATTAGTAGTAGTAATAGTAGTGTTAGTATTAGTGGTAGTAATATTAGCATTAGTGATATTAGTATTGATAACATTAGTATTAGTAATAGTGGTAGTAGTAACATTAGTAACTACTATTACTAATACTACTAATATTACCAATGTTACTAGTAGTAGTACCAGTAATATTACTAGTAACATTGGTAATATTGGTAGTATTAGTAATAGTAGTAATATTAGTAGCAGTAACATTAGTAATATTACTAGTAGTATTAGTAACATTAGTAATAACATTGGTTATATTACTAGTGACATTAGTAGTAGTAGTGACATTAGTAATATTAGCAGTAATATCAGTATTTTTGTAGTAGTAGTATTATTAATATTAGTAGTAGTATTAGTAATAGTAACATTAGTAATAGTAGTAAACTCACACCTCTTTAGCTGGAAATTGTCTTCATAAACTCTTCATTTTTGTGCTGTAGATTAAATAATGAGACTATAATCATTTATAATAAGCCTCATAAGTAAGAAAAAAAACATGATTCACAAAATCAATATTATTACTATTTCTACCACTGTTACTATTAATATTATTATAAACAACAAGGTTACTGCTGTTATTATTATTACTAATAATATTGTGGTAGTTTTATGTTTAGTGTTATTATAGTAAAATTAAAGCTTTTAAGCAATAATTAGATCATGAGGACTGAATTTAAATTGTAGCATAAATATATACCCCCCTCCCCCCTTTATTCCGCACGTCATAAACAGCGGGAAGGTTTCGACTAGTCCACGTGACCTTCCCGTGGGTCGCTCATTGGCTACAGCGGCCGGGTGACGTAAATATCTAGAACCATCACCCCAGGATAAAATAGCGGTCTCGCGCTGATATGAAGCCAAAGCCGCCTTTTATAAAAAAAAAAAAAAGAGGAAAAAAAGCTGGTGTTGGAGGTCGAAACAGTAAAACCATCAACCTCCGATCATTTATAGATTATTATTATTTACTAATATTACATTTAAAAGGTGATGGTTCACGAAAACCACACAACACTGAGGAGTGAATGAGAGCGAGGTTACAAAATACGAGGTTTAAACGTACAGCACGAGCTGCTAAAGGCTCCCTCGCTAAAAACAGACACGGCGAAGGATTCCTGCTACAAGGCCACGCCCCCTGACAAAAGGCATAGCTGCCCGTTACGGTGCCTGACCAAAAGTAGCAACAACATAAACGGCATTCATTTAAAAAGAATAAAAATAGAAATGTATATAATTTATGTAGAAAATCTCGGAGGCATGAAGAGCCGGGTATTAAACCGGTGATGGTGTGCGCTTCGGGGTAAACTGAATAAGGAGATGGAGTAATGTGCGTGTTGGCCGGAGCTCGTGCGAACGTTAGTCGAGCTGGGGATGTTTTGGTAAACAAATGATTAAAAAGTGACTCTGTGAGGATCAGAAAGATACAAACGATCAAGAGTCTGAGTCCTGAGCACTGCGAGGATGGGACGGGAGAACACAGTGGGGTTATCTAAGAGTGACAGACAACAACAACAACAACACAGGAGTCAAACTAACACCAACTCTTGTGTTGAGAGAGAGGGGCAGAGAGATGGAGAGGGGGGGCAGGGAGGGGGGAGCCTATCTCAGCTGACTTTGGGTGATGGTGGGGTACACACC
>JAOUQZ010000002.1:22829494-22857459 GCA_028564935.1 Neosilurus hyrtlii
CACACACACACACACACACACACACACACACACACACACACACACACACACACACACACACACACACACACCTTTAAACTGCATCTCCCATTCTCTGACGCTCTCCATCTGAACAGCGTTGAGATCTGACAGATCGTCGTATTCGTCCCGTAGTGCATCTTTCTCAAGACAAAATGTAGCCAAACCACGAGAGGCGTCCCGACCCGCAAAGATCCCATATGGTCCCTCTGTGGATTTTGAGAAAGAGAAAGAGAGAAAGAGAAAGAGAGAGAGATTTAGAAGCTGCACACATTTCTAACTGTGAAATAATTAATGTGTCAGTAACGTGTGCAGATTTAATAAGCTTTAAGTCAAAAAAATAAATAAAAAAGCACTTTAATAAAAATTAAATGTAAAAAAATGTAAATAAATATTTAAAAGTGTTAAATAGAACTTATGTGACGAAGTTAGAAAATGTGACGCAGAACATGAAAAGTCGTGTAAAGACGCAGGCAGAGTATTCCATCCTATACGAGGATGGGCTGTAAAGTTCAGAGGCAGAACTAAAGTTCAGACTAAAAAAGCAGTAACGCTAAACCAGTGAAACTTGACAGCTTCTATACCAAGGGCTGCGACACCTTTTTAAGCAGTGTGAAGGCTGCAGGCGAGACTACGTTACAAACAACATTTGGTCAAATTTGACCACTGCATCATGGTCAGCCTATGAACTTTTCAGCCATTCCTCATAGTCGCTTAAGTGTGGATCACTGGAGCAAACAAAACACTCAGCGAAGCCATCTTTATTTACTTCCGGTGAGAACACCGATGCACTGTTTGGCCTTTGCTGCACCAGTGTGTTATGGTGAAGGGTGAGCTGAGCCAAAAGGCATCGCTCTCGATTAACCAGTCCGTCTGCGTTCCAACCCTCACCTATGGTCATGAGGAAAGGATAGCATCCAAAAGAACGGATATATGCAGCCGAAATGAGTTTCTTTCAGAGGGTGTCTGGGTTCACAGCCTTAGTTTGAGGAGCTCAGACATTCAGGGGAAGCTCTGGGTGAAGCCGGATCGAAGAGCTGCTCCTTCACATCGAAAGGTCGCTGGTTTGATTCCCGAACCAGCAGGAAAAATGTGTGGCGGTGGTGGTGGGGGGGAGTGAGCTGCACCTTCCCGTCCTCAACCTTCATGACTGAAGTGCCCTTGAGCAAGGTACCTAACCCCCAACTGCTCTCGGGGCGCTACAATGTGTGGCAGCCCACTGCTCAGAGTGTGTGTGCTCGCTGTTTACATGTGTGTGAATACTCACTTTGAATGGGTTAAATACAGACGACAAGGTTTTCCTTAAAAAAAGAAAATTAATACAGTATTTAAAAAAAAAAAAAAAAAAAAAAAAAACCCACACAGGCATTAAGTGATTAAATCAAACAGACGATTAAATGGTCATTATGGGAGAATTTGAAAAAGATCTAATTATAGGCGGGTTATAATTCTCTCTGAAGCGATTCTGAGACGGCTGGGCGATGTCTAAAATTAATTATAACACTATCATGTACTTCAAGGAAACTGGAGATCCAAGTTTGCAGCCCCCCATTTACATACCTCTGCATGTGTGTTTACAGGATGGTTGTCATGACAACCAGTTTCTCACTGATCAGGGTTTTTTCCCCCCCTGCCTTGCTCTCATCCTCATATTTTCAGCCATTTATCATCAACCCTCATGCTTGATGTATTGCTGTTACTTTAAAAACTTATCAAAGTCAAATAAAGCCAAAATATTACAGACGGGTGCCGTAAAATCGCATTAAAAATAAGTCGCAGTTTTTGTATATAATATGTGGAAAAGCAAACAAAAACAAGACTTTTATGGTTTATTCTTCCTTTTTTAAAGTGTGACGCCACTTGCAGATCACGCCATTCCTGTGGGCAGTGATGGCTCAGTGGTTAAAGCTCTGGGTTACTGACCAGAAGGTTGGGGTTTCAAGCCCTATTTCCACAAAGGCGCTTAACTCTCAACTGCTCGATTGTACATAAGATAAAAATATATGTGGCTCTGGATAAGGGTTACGATAAGAAATGACGTCTGCCAAATGCCATAAACTTCCCCTGTCAGCGGTCAAAGATTCGATGTTATGGCTGATCGGTGTACACAGACAGGCACGTGGCACACTCAGACATAATCTAATTCACTTTATTAGGAATACTACGCTCATATTAAATAGGGCTTCCCTTTGTTTCCAATAAAGGCTTAATTCTTTATGGCATGGACTCATGATGTTGGAAAAACTCCTCTGAGAATCTGCTCCTTGTTGAGTTGAGCGGATCGCACCATTCCTGCAGATTTTTATGAGCGTATGTATTATTGTAGATTGCGGCTCACCTTGATCGACGACAGGTGCACACACTCTCACATTAACGCATGCGCCAAGGCGGCTGTTAGACCTGTGGCGACAACCCAAATTATAAACTCGCAAAACATGTGTTTGGAAGGTGGGGTGGAGACGAATACAGGACATCACAGAGCTTGTCATTAGTTCCCCCAGTTCTGAAACCGTAAAACCTAATTTCTAAAGTCCCACTTTCACTGGCATCAAAGGTCAAAACCCACACAGCTACCAGAAATACCTGTGAAACAAAATCATTTCCTCATTTCGTTCTAAAGCAGTCTCACAAGAGCCGAGTTCAGACAGAAACACACACCATCTAGGATTACACCCGACGTATGACACCGGACACAGGGACACAGACACGACAGTGACATGAGTGTTTACATGACTAACCTGTGCACTTTATTTACATCTGGAGAATTCAAAGTGAAAAGTAATAATGGCTGGAGCACCAGATACAAAACATTTCCCGAATGGTTTCCGTGTCTTCCTGTACAATGTTTAACATCACTGTCAATCACAGAAACACTATGGCAACTGTAGGTAAGTTCATGTATGTAGAAGTGTGCGCATAGCACTTTCCTCCAAGCATGTTACGCTGCTCTAGGATGCAGCACCAGCAACAGCAGGTCGAAACATTCGTTGCTGACTGGCTATGTGATGCATGTTAGCTTTAACTTACTTCGATATTCTGCGAAGACCTCCAGGCAGAACTACTTGGCATGAAGCCCGAGCTTTCATGTCTAAAACCGGACTCTGTCTGTTCGGAATTCCTTCATAAAAAATTCAAAGTACGACAACAGATGGGAGCAGCGCCTCGCCAAAAGGAGCCAGTAAAAGGTAAGAGGCTTTAGTATGCGGGCGTTGTATCACCTAAAATGCCTCCTGCTGCTTGTTCACGTGCGCAGGACAACCCAGCCCAACAAAGTCCCGTACATCTGGGGGAAAAAATGGTTGCGCCGCCTTGGTTCAGTCGACACTAGTAGTCCACGGGATTAAATTTGCCATGTATAGAGCTTTTTATGGTTATTTATTTTAAAATAAGCTCCATATTGTATCGTATAAACGTATTACATTATGCACAAATTGTGCTGTAAGGCTGACCAATACCACCACTCTTAAATGATCTGCATTATCCAGCATTTTTTTTATTCAGACACCAAGTGTAATTTGCCAAATCTGCCTATTAGGATCAGATTTTATACTCAGATTTAGTGTTATGTCCACCGATGACTAATTATATTATGGCATCAAACTAACTGTTGGTAAATGCCCAAAAAATCAATGCAAGGAACAACGCAGGACACATACGGCAGCCATCACGTATACACATAATTAGAAGCAAGTATAAACATGGCCATACTGTCCGTATTTAGACTTTTATTTCTTCAAGGCACAATTAAGAAAATCAGACAAAGTACACAAAGTACTAAACTAGTCAATAATTATCAAATAAAGCCAAATTAGTTTAAATGATTATGTACCACGGATTGGGAGAACGCTCAACCAGGAGCAATTTCAGGGTATCTAGCACACGCGCAGGCACGCACGAACAGTTTACTGGAAAACAGCTGTAATGTTGCACCAGTAAAAAGTTTCCTAAGCATTTAAAGACAGACACCAACCAAAATAAATTAAATCCAAAACAGCCTTTAGCAACTTGGGAGTCTTATGACTTGGGTGCTGTCAGACTTCTGGCCTACTAAGACTGCATGCGCTATTGTGGTGAGAGACGGCAGAGATACTGATTTATTGATGACGAGATAAAAATAATGAGGCAAAAGGGCTTTGGTGCGCTGCATCATCTGAATTTCAACATTTAACCGTTAACTGGGACTTTATTGGACGGTACGATGGTGTAGTAGTCGGCGCATCCACCTCACGGTGAAAAGGTCCTGGGTTCAAGTCCCAGGCTCAGAAAGGCCGATTCTGTGTGGCGTTTACTTGCATGGGTTTCCTCTAGATTCTCTGGTTTCCTCCAACAGTCCAAAGACCTGCTCATTAGGCTACCTGGCTGATCCAAATTACTCCTAAGTGTGAGTGTGAATGATTGCATGTGCGCTGCCCTGCAATAGAGTGGCGAGCTGTTCAGGCTGTACCCTGCCGTTGCTCAGGGTCGGCCGAGATAGGCTCCAGCCTCAGTGTCACCCTAGTGGGAGTAAGCGGAACGGCAAACGGATAGACAGATTAGAGTTTATTAACCAAAACTCTTCCTCTCACCACACAAGTGATCAGTACACCATACTTAAACGATTACGCCGATTTATTATTTTTTTAATTGCTGTCCGTCCCTCTGGTGTCTGTATGTATCACAATGCTTTCTGGCTCTTATGCATTTCCGAGCGGTTTGACAATCGTTGTCAAGGACGCTGAAACCAGTCAGCGTCGCTTAGATTGTCAGCTTTTAAAAATAATCCGTACTTTCGTTTCATGTCGTATGTAATAAGGTCTGACAAATGAGTCGGCTCAGAAGATTCGATTAGATACACAGTGCGATTACTTTACTTTTACAGCACTTGGCAGACGCCTTTATCCAGAGCGACTTACATTTTTCTTTATTTGTTTAAGAGCAATTGAGAACCCCAAAAGTGGCAGCTTAGTGGCACCGGGACTTGAACTCACAAATTCTGTGGTACTGGGGCTTGAAACCCCTGACCTTCGGATCAGTAACCCCGAGCCTTATTAGGTCGGAGAGGCACGCAGAGGTCACCTGACCAATGTCTGTCATGGTTACAATTTGTAAACATAAACTACCTAAAACAATGACCAGACATCACTGATGGCCACATCCACAATGCACCAGGGGAAGAGGGGTGTGTGAGATCAAAGGGATGCCATGTCACACAAAACTCCCCATGAATTTTTAAAGAATTAAAGGAACACTCCTGTTTCCCTAAACTCTGTAGGACTTAATGAAGAGGATGAGGTTTAACCAGGCAGCTGTGGCATCTGAACCAACCGGAAAAAAATAAATTAAAAATCGAGTCAAGCAGGATGAAGTGCATTTTCGAGTTAGAAATGCTTGGTCACAACTTAAAATAAAATTATTAGTAAGTGGGAACATAACACAGGTAAACACAGGCTAACATCCACAGAAAACAACACAGAAATGGTGGGTTTTCAATTAAACAGATTAGCCATGCTAATCAAGCTAACCTTACTGTCCTCTTGAGGTATTTTAACACAAATTTAACATCATGAATGCAAATATTAACCATTAGCAACAAAGGTCGCCCTTGGACACGAAGTTAACATCATAAATCCCCACAAGAACTATTATCAGAACTATTAAAAGTTCAATGTTATGTTTTAATGCTGCTAGCTAGGAAGAAACTAGCCAGGGTGGGCTGGGCTGCTAGGAAACGGACCTTCAGTGCGCACGTAGACAGCCGCCTTGTCCCAAATTACTATCTAGTGATCCATATGGGCGCACTACACACGGTGCAAGCTAACGGCTAAGCGCACCCTATCTAGCTCCCTAAGTGGCTACAAATAAACAAATGGGAACAAGACCTGAAGTTAGCGAGCTCCTAGCTGTGGCCTGGCTGTTCCATGTCCACGTCAGATATGGCTTCATTTCAGCATAGTATAAAACCTTAAACTTTTAATAAATTCCTCATAAATTTCGTCTCTAAATACAATCTACTAAAAAATATAAAAAAAAACAAGTGAGAAAGAATGCGAATCGTGAACACCGAGTGTGTATTAGCTACAAACAATAATAACAATGATAATAGTAATAAATAATAATAATAATAATAATGATAATAATAAAGTACTACTACTACTACTAATAATAATAAAATAATATAACAGTCAGTTATTTGCCAACAACAATAACAACAATAATATAATAAAATAAAAATAATAAATACTACTACTAATACTACTACTACTACTACTACTAATAACAAAAAATAAATAAATAACAATACTACTAATAATAATTAAACAGTCGGTTATTTGCCAACAATAACATTGATGTTTACACTTAAAATAATTTTACATTAATTCCATTGACAGGTTAGTTAGTTATAGTTAGCTATTTAATTCATAAATGAATTAAAATGCTTAAACTTATTTCACTAGTTGTTCTACCAAACGTATCAAAATTGTTAGTTGGGATAAACAAGACAAGCTATTTAAAATGATTGTTCCTTTAAATATAAGATGCCTGGGACATAAAGACATTTAGCTAAATAAATTACAATTAGCTATCTAATAACAAGTAACGATGATATGACTAAACAAGCCGTTGTTTATCACCGCCACTGGTAACACAGATTAAAAATTAAAAAAACCTGGAGATGAAATTTACTCTAAAACAAAGTTATTCAAGTAGATTTTATCCAGAAAGGGTTGCCAGGTCGCCCGTTTTCCCCCTCATAGCTAGGCGGGTTTACAAATCCCACACAATCCCTCCCTCGAGTGCACTAAACACATGATAAAGTTATAGTGTTGGTACACTACGTAGTGCACTAGATGTGAACACAGCTACGATTTTATACACAATTACCTTGGGAGTATTTTTAGCGGGTAATATTAGTGGCGACTGGTACCGTGAACTCTTACCGCGTCCATAAAACTTTTTGCCGCTCGTCACGTCGAAGACTTTCATGTTGACGGCCATGAGGATGCGCGGGTTCTGCACGCCGTCGTACTCCCGCAGCTGCTCCAGAGTGAAGTCCCGCCGGCCCATCTTGGGCAAAGCCGAGGCCTTGTCTCCCCGGTCCGCGTCGGCGCCTGACCTCCTGAA
The DNA here is from genome assembly GCA_028564935.1 of Neosilurus hyrtlii. NCBI lineage: Eukaryota > Metazoa > Chordata > Actinopteri > Siluriformes > Plotosidae > Neosilurus > Neosilurus hyrtlii. The sequence goes on from JAOUQZ010000002.1 coordinate 22,836,614, forward strand.
CCACCGTCGGTAAACGCCGTAGCAAGCGGCCAGAAACAAAATTACCAAGGCGAAGTTGAGAAGCATACCGCCTAGCCCAGGCCCCGGATCCAACTCCTCTGTTGTTGTCCCCTGCCCGCCACTTGAGCCTCCTACTCCGCTCCTGCCGTCCCCATCGTCCGCCATACTGAACGCTAGCGCCCTACCCACATGAAAGATTCCGCCCATCCCGCCTTCCACAGCGCGTCTGATTGGCCGCCGAAAGAGTTGGTTGTTGTGATTGGTTGCTGATATTTCAAGGACCGCCTCTCTCAAACAAACACTGTACATCTGGGATATGTAGTTTGCTTGTTATATTTTGTTTAAAAAAAAATTCCCTGTGACGCAACAGATTCCAACCCCTTTGTGACATCATCACTTCAAATTCCATCCTTCTGATTATCATTCACTCACGTGCCCATTTCTCCCTTATCTCTAATTATCTCATTTTATTTTCTCTTCCCCTTCTGTTTTTTATTTATAGGGGTTCAAGTGTCAGCTTGAAACCCCTGTTTTTTTGTGATTTTACTTCTCCAGGTCATTCACTCACTCACTCACATGGCCATTTTCCCTTTTCTCTTATTTTATTTTCTCTTCTCCTCTTTCATCTTCTTCCAATTTTCCGCTCTATTGTCTTCTCTTTCTTGCTAGTCTTTTCAGATGATACCTGAAAATCTGTTTGTGTGTGTGTGTGTGTATATATATATATCACATCATCACTTCAAATTCAATCCTTCTGATTATTACCATTCACTCATGTTCCCATTTTCCCCTAATCTTTTATTCTCTCTTTTTCTCTTATCCTTCTATTTTCTTATTTATAGGGGTCCAAGTGTCAGCTTGAAACCCTTTATTGTTTTCTCTGTGACATCACTACTCCAGGTCATATCCTCACTCACTCCTATTTTCCCTTTTCTCTTCTTTTTCCAAATTTCATTTCTATTTTAATTTCTATTTTCTTCTCCTCCTAGCTAGTCTGTTCAGGCGGAAGCTGGGAATTTTATTTTCCCTTCTCCCTCTTTCTGTATATACACACACACATAAACGCACATCAGGCCATTGGAAAAGAGTGTTCTGCGTTTTTTGCACTATCCTGCTATATTTATGTATTATAAGATTCATATTGTTTTACAATTTACACGTTTTCACTTTTTACCCAAAACATTTACACATATTTCAATAAAATAAATTTCCTTTATATTATGTAATAATTTAGATGATAGCAGTCCATTTTAAATGCATACACTTTAGATTCATTGATCAGACAAGAAAACTACACTAATTTACCTTAATTAGTTTAAAGTGTGAAAGCTTTGTGTCACTAAGAGGGTTCGGTTGCTAGCCAGCCTCAATTAACTAACATTTTAACAGTTCGGGAAAATAATAAAAAAAAAAAAAGGCAAAAACGATTCTCTAGAACGAACTTCACTGGCTCAAAGTCAACGGTGTTTAGAACATTAAACAATGATCCAACTACTGAAACTGTTTCATTCTTCCTCTGGGACTAATGCTTGATTGAAAATTCTACTCAACATCCCATCTCAGGGACTATTCAGAAACGTCCGCCTCGCTTTCAGTGAACCGTTGTCTTGTTACAACGGCACTGGTCATGGGTTGGGTATATTAGGCAATACCTGAACATTAAAGTTTATGTGCTGGAAGCAGGAAAAATGGACCAGCTTATGGATCTGAGTGACTCTGATAAGGGCCACGGTTATCATGGCTAGACACCTGGGTATTTGCATCCATAACCACAGGTCTTGCTGGGTGTTCCTGGTATGCAGTGTTTAGTACCAAGCAAAAGTGGTACATGGAAACAGGTCTCTATCATGGGGAAGAAATGGAAATAGGGTGGACTGTGTGAAGAAGGCAAGCCACCAAAAGCATTGCCATGTTCTGGGTAATGTTCTCATGGAACACCTTGGATCCTAGAATTCATTTGGATGTTACTATGACACATACTATCTACCTAAACATTACTGCAGTCTAAGTACATCCCTCTATGGCAGTGGTGTTCCCTAGTGGCAGTAATAACTTTTAGCAGAATAATGAGTCCTGCCATATTGCATATTCACTATTCAGGAATGGATTGAGGAAAATCAGCCTCCAAATTCCACATCTGTGGCATGTGCTCGACAAACAAGTCCAAACCATGGAGGCCTTACCTTGCAATTTATTCATTTATTTACATATTTTTTTAAATATTGTATTAATCCCACAAGGGAAATTTAGCTTCTGCATTTAACCCATCCAGAGTGAGCACACACGCACACGTCATACATTTTCCTGTTGGTTTGTGAATCGTACCAGTGACCTCCTTCTCTGACCATTAGGCAATGGCTGCCCCCAGTCCCAAGTTTACAGGAATTAAAAGATGTGCGCACACCATCACACTGAAAGAAAACTTTAAAACAACAAAGGTTTGGGGTTTTTATAAACAGATTTTAATTTTTTTTTTAATATATGCATTTTTATGTTACAAATTTATAGGCAAAAAAAAAGGAGAAAAAATAAAAACCTGACATGCATACGAACACACCAGCGCACGCAAAACAATACTACAAGAATACAGTTCAATAAAAATTAAAATCAATCAAATCATAGCAATTCCTAATAATTTTCTGTACAGTTTATATTTCTGTTATTTAGCTGCATCATCCAAATAAGCTGTAATAAGCAATACAAATATGACTAGAATCAATGAAATCACTCAAAATTGAGAGAAATAAAAATCCCTTCTCCAACAGAATGTAAAACTTTTTTTCATGGAATATAAACTCCTTTCTTTTTTTTTAAAGCAATAAAAATACTTAGAAAATAAAACTTCAAGTACAGAGATGCATTTCTAATTTAAGCCAAAAATCAAAGTTTGTTAAATCTGTTAAAACAGAAGATTAAAGGATTCTACGTTCTTGTATCCAAAACGTTAAATCTGATCAAAATCACGCACTAGCTTGGCCTTTGAGTACGATACTGTTGTTGTTTTTCGCCATAACACTCATTTCACAGTCAAATCCCAAACACCACGCATCAATAAACTACATATAGTGTCATTTTGCTTGATATTACTGATATTACCGTCTCAAGTGTAAAAGAGAATTAAAACATTATAATATGTGTAATCCTCTCAAGTCTGTTTCGTTTTTTTTCGCTCTAATGAACAAAACACTTTCTTGTCATGTATTGGTGATGATGTCATAACAATCAGGCACACACAAAAGTTATGACACCAGCGAAATAAGATACCGTTGGTGGTATACTCTCTGATCTAATTAGGGTAAAAACTTTGAAATGTAAGGCACCCCAGAAGATAAAACAAAGAAATTTACATTCAACACAGGAACACATTGTCCACAAACTACACTCGATGCAGTGTACGTAAACTTGACAGCAGAATGGTTTTTGACTCCAATGATTTTTCAGTCCACCAATTGAGTCCATTGAAAACTGAACAACTGTTAAAACCAACAATGAGTCAAAAAGCAGTTTCTGCTAAGACGGATACAACATTCGGACTGAGACATAACGTAGTCGGATCGGTTAAGCCCTGATGGTTTAACACTCAAGCTTCAGTTGTAAAGATTTGGCTCATTTTTTTCCCCTCACAGAAGCGATTTATGGTTTGATAGTAAATATAAATTGGCTTTAAAATAGCCCTTCTCATTTAAGATTAAAAATAATGATCTCTCAAGTATAATTGATTAATTTGGTGGATGCGCATCTTTGGTTTTGCTAGCGGTTTCAGACTGCGGATTCTTCTTCATGGCTGATGTCGATTCATTGACTGTGGTGCTCTTGGTAGTTACTTTCTGATTGCTTGAAACTGATTTGGACAGCCCTGCAACGGGTCGTTGATTAGTTGAGGTCAATTTGCTGTTTGCTGACCCATGACTGGCTGAAACAGGTTTAGTGTTTGCTGGAGAAGCTGTTCGATTGGTCGAAGCCGCCTTGGCTTCCCCTTCAGCAGCAGGCTCATTAGAAGCCTTGGTGGGTGGGGCCTGTTTTGATGATGAAGATGAAGTCGAGTTGTAACGCTTGCGCCTGCCTTCGTCCCCTCCAGAGGAAGAGTGTCTTCGTCTCCTGCCCCCTTGCTCCTCTCCCATTGGTGGCTGAGACAAAGGAAATGTGTGGTTCAGATTATCGATTTTTAAAATAAAATTACCAGACTACACGGGGAAAAAAAGGATGGATTTAAAATAAAATAATTTACAAAATCCCTATAACAGAAGCTCACCAAGTCACTCAGTCAGTCGCTCACCAAGTCACTCAGTCATAGTCAGTCACGGTCGCTCGCTCGCTCTCGCACTCAACTCAAATAGCCATTCACTCAAAGAGCCAGTTGCACAGTCAAGCATACAAATTTTCAGTCAATCTCACAGTAAGTCAGACACCTAGTCCCTGCTTCACATACCTCCACTCTGAAATCATCTATACTCCTGAATTTGCGGAGATGCTCCTGCAGTTTTGGATCAATGACTTGGCCTTTAATTCGTGAGTACTTCAGGAAAGCCCAGAACTTTTCTAGACCATACAGCTGACCTATACATACAACATATATACAAAGAGTTATGATCATTTTCAAAAATGATTATTCCAGCTATATGCATGAACAAACTTGTATGTAATTAAATACTTGCTGCAATGCAAATTTTACTCGACAAATAGACACAATATGACAGAAATGATAATCCGTCATACTTTTCATTAACATTAACAACTCTGTTTACTTTATATATATTTGTTTTCCCCATTTTTCTCCCCTAGTTTAGTTGTATCCAATTCCCACTCATAAACTTTTTGCCTTCACTATCACACGACTACCACCGACCAGGGAGGGGCGTAAGCAAGCGCATGCCCCCTCCGTGACATGCGATGATGCCACCGCCTCTTTTCGAACTGCTGCGCATGCGTATTTGAGGGCGGCTTAACTCACTCTGAGGGAAAGCGCAATCTGCCCCATCGTATGAACGAGCTCACAGACGCCCATGATTGGCTGGTGATCGCTGTGAGTGACAGGGAAATGAGCGTATGCTATCCCTTCCTCCTGTGAGAGCTCGGCCAATCAGCTCCCATGGACTCCCGGTCACGGATGATTGTGGCATCAACCCGGATTCGAACTCGCGATCTGTTTACTTTATAAATACTAAAGCATTAGTAACCTTGATTCCTCGAATCACTTGATTTTGCACTTTTCTTCCATGTGTAACTGCATGCTGCAAAAGCACATGAGTAAACTAAAATTAAGATTATCACCTGATTACTGGGCAAGAGCAGATTAACTGATAAGGGGATCTTTCACAATATCCCACTATAAACTACAACATTAAAGCACTGTACCAGCCGGAGAACAGTGGGTGTGTATTCACACAGCAACTCTCTTCCAAAATTCAACACACAGATGGTTCTAGCAGTTACATTTTGTATGTTCAGTTATGAGTGATTATTGATATAATATTGTTATGTTTATTTTAATTACACAAGCTATTACTAGGGTACAACGTACAGTCCAGAGGTTTAAAGAGGTTTTAATATAAATTTAAAGTATATACATATATCGGTTTATTTATTTATTTTACAAAATTTGCTTCATTCTTTAAAGCTCTTTATTAAAGAATATCACTATATTGCATCATATATTTTATAAGAATGGTCAAACAAATGGACCAAACATCATATCACCACCCAGTAACTTGTACTCTAAACAATGACTGGAATTAAAATCAATATATGACTTTTCCATCCTGAAAAAGTCTAAAATAATATATTATATAAAATATAAAATATTAGCCCTGTTGCACTGAGGTCATGTACCTTTCTCATAATCGTGCAAAGTTTCCTCCTGAAAGTCCTTAAAGATATCAGGTCTGAACCTCTTCTCCAAACCGTAACTGTAAAAGCGGAAGAGGCATTCCAGTCCGTACCTGCAGAGAAAGAGTAAGATAGAGAGACGGGTCAGGTTAAAAAAAATAATAATAATATTAGAAGAGAACTCGGGAGGGCACAAACCTCTGCCAAGCAAAAATAAATAAATAAATAAAAAGAAACAAAAAATGTACACAGCACCCCCTGGTGGACCTGCTGTAATACCACACTTCCAAAAAATCATCCTATCTCACAATGTCAGAATATCATGGATTCAGCATTTGATCTGGATTACACCCAAAATCCAATAGAGTCCCTTGTATAAGCGCCACCTCTTGTAAACATTTCAAAATCTGCACCCAAGTTTTTGCACAATCCTGCTAACAAACAAACACACAAGCCAGAGGAAAAACATATCCTCGTTGGCAGAAGTAATAAGAGCACAGGGGCAAACTGCACAGATGAGCAATGTAGGATTTGAAAAAGAAGAAACACCACACAGGTAAATACAGATTAAGCAAAGCAAAGAGACAGCCAGGTAAACGACAGCACAGGTGAGGAAGACCACACGAGCCTGGTTAGAAAAGTGCACAAGTGAGGAAATGAAAAATACAGTAGAGCAAAGTATGAGGATATTTTATAAACAGCACAGGTGAAGTGTTACAAAAGAGAACAGGTGTGCAGTGTGGTGTTACAGCTGAGCAGAGAGGAGTAGGTGTTACACAAAACAAGATCCATTAATCTCTTACAAGATAGCATTGCGTGTGTCGGACATTATAAAAGCATATCAATGTGAAGTGTGAGACGTGTTGGCACTGGGCATGGATGTAGTGTTACAGAAAAGCAGTCATGAAAATAGTTGCTAGAACATATTTATATGCTTTTTTTCGGCAAGATTCAGCTTGCAGCAGCTTTAGTATTTGCAGATCTTGGGAACAGTATCATTCCAAAACTGACACACCCACTTTATCAATTGCATCACAACCACTACGTGCATATTCTCTTCATGAATCATGCACAACACCTTGGTCATAAAATAAAGACTGCTAGTGAATTGAAGAAGCAAGTAAACAACACCTTATATAAGCTTACTACATCCAGGCTGGATCTGATTGATAACGGTCCTCATCTTCTTATCATGAACTCAGAAACCATTAGACAAATTGCCCTGTCTAAGGTACAGCATCGATTCTACAATGTCTGTGTTCAAGGACCATGAACAAAAAAACCATATGTTTGACATGGGTACAGTGTCTGTTCAGTCCAAAGTATCATTACCAGCCATACTCCTCTGGATGGACTGGATTTAAATTATAAGCACAATAACTTGTATGCGTTTCCCATACTGCTCGTTCTGTGTCTCATTCGGTCTTTAAGAACACTGCACTCTATTAGCATAGTTTAAAATTTGCATACAAACAGCTGCTGTTCTTTACAGTTTATCTGTATGTATACCCCTGCAGTTCAGTACCCAAACATCTGCAATTTAGTATCCAAAATACCTACAATTCAACACCCCAAACACCTGCGGGATCGGTATCCCCAAACACCGGCGTGTGCAGTGTCCCCCAGACACCGGCGGGGTCCGTATCCCCCAGACACCGGCGGGATCCGTATTCCCCAGACACCGGCGTGTGCAGTGTCCCCAGACACCAGCGTGTGCAGTGTCCCCAGACACCGGCGTGTGCAGTGTCCCCAGACACCGGCGGGGTCCGTATCCCCCAGACACCGGAGGGGTCCATATATCCCCCAGACATCGGCGGGGTCCGTATCCCCCAGACACTGGCGGGGTCCGTTTCCACCAAACACCTGCCGCATCCGTATCCCAAACACCTGCGGGACCTGAATCCCAAACACCTACGGATCATTACCTCCAAACATCTGTGGGATCAGTATCCCAAACACCTGCGGGATCAGTATCCCCAAACACCTGCGAGATCGGTATCCCCAGACACCGGCGTGTGCAGTGTCCCCAGACACCGGCGGGGTCCGTATTCCCCAGACACCAGCAGGGTCCATATCCCCAGACACCGGAGGGGTCCGTTTCCACCAAACACCTGCCGCATCCGTATCCCAAACACCTGCGGGACCCGAATTCCAAACACCTGCGGGACCCGAATCCCAAACACCTGCGGGACCCGAATCCCAAACACCTACGGATCATTACCTCCAAACACCTGCGGGATCAGTATCCCAAACACCTGCGGGATCAGTATCCCCAAACACCTGCGGGATCAGTATCCCAAACACCTGCGGGATCAGTATCCCAAACACCTGCGGGATCAGTATCCCCAAACACCTGCGGATTTTAATTGATTTATACAAACCTGTAGTTTTCTTTGGCATCCTCCACTGCATACTGCTTGAACTCTTCGTACATTTTTCTGTTGAAGTTGTCTCTGAGAAAGAAGGACCAGAACCTGAAGAGCGTGTTCATCTCCTGAGACTGACCCACTCCCAACCGTTTCCTCTCTACAAATCAAACACACAAACAACCAATCAGCCTGGTAGATATGAAGAGAAGCTAGTTGTACATTTAGCAAACTCAGTCTGCGCTGTTGTTTTAACTCCAACACTGACTGTGGTACATCTTAACATAACTCACTGTGTGAATGCTTTAGATCTTTATATACAACATAGAATAATTTTGCCATTACAAAAAAGTTTAAATGGTGTTTGAGGAAAGTACCATTGAGACATCGTCGGCGGTACTTGTGATAGACTTGCTGGGTGAAGCCATTTTCTTGGAGCAGCTCATGGGACGGGTGCAGGAATTTGGGCAGAGATTGAGGGGTGCAGCCATAACTGGCCGACTGCAAGGGGGCGCCCTCTGATGGAGAAGCATTTGAACTACTGTTCACAGAGGAAAAGGGTAAAAAGAGAACCAGAGACAGACAGTAATTATTTTTTATCCCCAGCATAACGACTACTTGGTACTTGATAGACCATAAGCTCATGTCGTGCGCCTCCATCTAGTCTAACCTGATGGAGTTAGTGCGTGGTCTGTGTTCACGAGAGTCCATCACCCAGCCTACATGACTTTCCAGTGGAGGGTTGGAGCTGTGGCGTGTCTTCCTCTTCCTGGGAGTCTAAAAATGACAAGACACCCAACAGTGACATTACAGACCTGTGTGATCAGCATGCATACAGATAGGGGCAGCATATCACGCAGACACACACACGGTGTTCTACCATTTACAGAGCATAAAATAATACACGATAAACACTTCAGGAGAAGTCAAGGCATTCACTGAATAATTAAGGAAGCCCCCTTCCTTATATGGTAAACATACACACCCATGTAACTAAGGTCAGGCTCCCTCCCAACAGACTTCACCCTTACAAATATAAGTATTCTGTATCTTATTGAATCTATTGCTGGTGGAGTACACAAACCGGTCAAGTAAGGCAAGGCCTGGGTATACCTGTCCGTCAATGTTCCCGCTGTCCTTCATAACGGGATAGAAGCGTGGGGTTTTGTTCGGGTCTTGCCGACCAGGTGTGCGAGGCGTGCGAGGGGTACGAGGGGTCTGGGGTGCACTAGAGGATTCTGGGACATCAGTGGGCAGAGAGTGGGCCAGGCTGGTTTCATCTAGAGCACAGAGGCAAAGTAAGCAAACAAAAAAATAACTGAAGAGGTAAAACACATTATAGGATAGGGTACACTTATCACAACTGTGTGTACACTGGCGTACTACCATTAGAAATCTTAGATTATAACCAACAACGATGCACCAAGCCTGAGGCAAATCATTATGTTAGTATATACTACAAGGGAACATAAGCACAAAAAACACTAAAATTAGTTTTTGTCCTTTACTTTTGACAAATCATGACTGACCAGGTGAGCTCTGAGCACGTTTGAGCAGATGTTATGATGTCTCTTTATCTCTCTTAAAGAGTTTTAGTCTACACTAAGCGAAAACAAAGAACAGCAGATTACAGTGACGGGTCAGGTGAGCTCTGCGCTTTGAGGTGAGCTAAGTGCTATACAGCTAATGGCTTCTGTTTAGCCTACTCATTCAAAATTTAGTACATACTTCATGGAAACGTAAGTGAGGTGGGTGGTGTAGCACTGGGCACATGATCTAGAGGTTGTGGGTTCTCTGTGCTAAAACAACAAGTGTGCCTCTGACCACCCAGCAGTATAAATGGGTACCGCTAAAAATATTGGGAAGGTAACCTACAATGGATAGGAGGATGGACTCCATTAGGGGTTGAACACCTAGTCGCTTCATGCTACAGAAACCGGGATAAGTTCTGGCTGTAAAAATCCCAGACTCACCTACCTTACCTACATGGAAACGCAAACAAAGCATGCTCCATGAAAGTAGTAAATACTACACAGAAACACAAGAAAAACAAACTAAATAAAGAATGTTATTGTTTATTTCAAAACATGATGATAATGCCACCTGCTCCAAGTGATCATAAACTGTGAATGTCAATTTGCTTCAGGAAATAACTCCTTGGAATAATGTTTTCAAGTCCCCTGATAGAGGACAGATCAGATTGCACTGTTCCCATGTAGGATATACTAATTATAATAGCAATATTAATAATAATAATAATAATTAACTTGGCTAACCTTAGCTTATTATTCAATTTCTGAATTTCAAAATGTTTTCCCCTTTTTTAATAAGCACTTCCAAAGTCTCTCTCAGTCAGATAATAGAGGAAAGGTACCTTGGTAGGGGGGAGGAGGTGGCACTTCCTGGTTGGGGTCGACTGGTAATTTAGGTGTCAAAGTGTTAAAGTCATCCTGGCTGATCATGTTGATCTTCTTAAAGTTCTCCACCTCCTGAAAAACAAGAAAAAAAGAAAATGTGCAAGCTTTAGTATTTTAACACAATAATAAAAGGCTTTGTGGCGGGCATGCTAACTCCGCTTCTAAACCATGCTAACAGTATTTGATTAATCTAGATCTCTTTCATGGTCTCATTTTAATACTATAATTTACATTTTATGCAAAAATCCCACCGTGGAACAAATGTAAGATTTCACCTGGATCAAAGGTCAAAATCATGTTGGAAGTGTCGCTGCTTTCATGCTACGAATCCAGACAATTAAAAACACATCCTCATTTGAAATGAAATTAAATGAAAATGTGAGTTCGACCTGGACGGCTGTCCTTTATGTACAAGTTTAGTTTCTTTCTTTGCTTTTCATCACTCTCTCCATGTCCAAGACAAATAGAGGCATGATTACAAAAAAAAAAAGGAAAAATAAACACAGATAAAGTGTATGTAAATAGCAACGGCACTTTAAAGCACCGATTATTCATACTGAACTTTCCCATGGCATAAAACCCCAACATACGATTCTCAAAAAAAGCGGCGGCACAACTGAAGATAACGGACTTTCTTTAAAATGTCCATCTTGAATCCACTTCATTCAGATGAAAGTAAAAAGTGATTCTTTAATGAAAAGAAACTGAAGATAAATGACTTCTCATCTGTTATAAGTGATTATTCATCACCCAACTGGATTTTATTTGTTAGTAACAGCTCTGGCACTTTACTAAAGAAAACAGATCAATCAACCACCGTAAAAGTTTGTTTAAGCACATCAGCTGCGTGCCAGTTATTAGTCATTTACTCAGGAACGCTCCCTGCAGGACAAGGTCAGGAGCACTGCTGTCAAGCAGCGGTGGTGAGAAATGTGGGTTTATTTTCAGAACAGATGCATTCTGGGAGCCCTGACAGACTGGCCCCCTGTAAAGGATATGTACAGAAGTGATATGTGAACCGACATGTGGAGACACTACAAGAAGTAACTTATAATTAGCAATGTGTGGCTAAGATTCAGTGCAAATGTAGGACTTATCACTGGAGTGTCTCACTTGAAATTTGCTGTTTAAGGAACAATTTAACTCATCAAAAAGTCCACCTTAACTTCTGTACTCACTCTCACTCATTTGCTGAACCACTTAATCCTACAACTGGGGTCGGGGGAAGGCTGTGCGTACTCTCAGCCAACACTGGGCCAAGGCAGGGTACACCCAGAACAGCCTGCTGGACTATCACAGGGCAACACTCGTTCAACCATTCACACTCACATCCACACCTATGGTCAATTTGGCACAGCCAATTAGTCTAATATGCATGTCTTTGGACTGTGGGAGGAAACCGGAGTACCCGGAGGAAACCCATGCATGCACGGGGAGAACATGCAAACTCCACACAAGTCTAGGATTCAAGCCCAGGACCTTCTTGCTGTGAAGCAGAAGTGCTAACCATTACGCCACCACACTTCTGTACTATTGATTTTATTTTAAATGAACTAGAGAACGATGAAACCTGAAACAGATTATCATTACAACACTTCCCCCCTACTTACCTTAATATTGCTACAATCCAGCATATTCTCGTTCTCTGTCCACAGGTCCTGCTCGTAGTAGTAGAGGCCGTCGTTGATAGCCTTTGCGAGGTCGGCAGTGATTTTGGCACGGGAGATGTGGTTGCCTGTGCGATCGCCACCCGGGTGCTTGCGCAGGTGTGGCGGAGTCTGTGTGACGATAAGGATCTTGTTCACGTCGCTGTCATCTAGCTCGCCATCCGAGTCATCATCTGACCAATCGGTGAAGGTGTTCTTGCGAGGTGCAGCCAGTTGCTCCAGCTCCTCGTCAAACAAGAAGTCGAGTTCTTCCTGGTCAGCCTCAGGTGGTGGATTTATCCGAGTCGGTGTTGAGCACTCCTGAGCAAGGAAACATTTCCTACATGAACTCAATGATTCAGGCCAAATTTTTATAAAAATCTACTCAACATTATAAAGGATACTCTTGGGATTTGCTCTGTAATAGTGTACAGTTGACAGGATTTTTGCACTGCTTAACAAACTTAGGACTAACAAGTCAAATTAAAAATATAAATGATGTAAAGGTTACGCGATTGACTGAGGGTCCAGATGTGGTCCAAATTTGAATCATTTCATTTTACTCATGGCCAATCCCTCACAGGGCCAACACAAGCAAACAACCAGTCTCACTCACATTCTCACACTCACTGAATTATATCACCCCGAATGTCGCTAGTTAGGACATGCTACTTGTCACAAAAATAGCAATTATAGCTACAGAACCAGTTTCTGAATGTCGTCATTTTAAACCTCTTAGATCCATAAACTAAATAAATCCGGCTATTACCAATCAGCGTCTTCATACTAGCGTCTTGCTAGCAACAGATGAGTTCTATTTTTGAGGCTTCTCATTGGTTTACTGCTGTATAATTCAGGGAATCCTTCTGGTAAGCAGGTAGAGTATTCTGGTACCAGATATGGACAATAAGGAAATATTCTGAGAACCCACGAAAGCGGTTTGAAAATTGGCAACATAAGTGGATATTTCCATTGTTTTACAACAACGTGGGCATGGAGCCCTTTCTTAAACAAGCATTTTATCATGGATAGATTGTGTTTATGGATATTTGAACTTGGTCGTGTTGAAGATTACACTTTGAAGGATGTATTTCTGGCGATATCACATTTTCCTGAAGTACGCCATTTTCAACTTACTCAAAACACTACCTTGCCACTTGATCTGTATTATGTTTGGAGCGGGTCACATTTAGTTAAAGGGACACTCTAAGGTACCTCCACAGGGCACAAATGGATTATGGTGGCAAGTGCATTGATGAAATCTCTCCCCCTAGTATGTGTCTGATTCACATATCATTGGCACTTACTGAGCTTAATTATTTTTTTAACCACATATATGGATCACCTCCAAAATGTAATGTTTTTTTTTTACTTGTCCAATATTTTATGTTATTAAACCAAAAAGGTCCAAATTTGTGCATAAATTCTGAGTTACACGGTACACACCTGGTGCAGGTAACATTGGGTTAAAGCTGTTAGGCCTAAAAGATACACAGAACAGCTTTAATCTGATTCCAGGCACTGATCCGGAAACGGGATTAACTTGTCATTTCTTACATTGTCTTTTCTGACTCATGCACTATAATGATGCAATTTCTTGCCTCCAAATCAAGTTAGGTAGGCATTTGTTAAGTAGTGAAAGTGTAATTTGAAGCGACTCCACATGGTTGAGTTTAACGTAGAACTCAAATCAGAATGGATACCATAATCAACCAATAAACCTGAGATGTGAAAAGTAAACACAGACAAAGTAAAATGTGGTTTAAAAAAGTTATCCTGACAATAAAACTGAATTTCCATAAACTATTTTCAACAACTAAAAATTCCAGGCTGGCTTTGTGAGCGGAGGTTATGATGTAAAAATGTAAAATGTAAAGTATTCACAGGTAAACATAGTGAAAAAACCCCATAAAGAAAAAAAATATGGCATTGATATATATTCTATTTTAATAACTAGCAAAAAAACATGTAATTTAAACATGCTGCCAGATATTTCATTAAACAGTCCAGAAATGCACAAATCCCCTGATTCTCCCCCAGAAATTCCAAGATCCGTGGGAACCTACCGTGGCCGTAAGTGGTGAACACGAGGAATAAAAAAGATCACATTTTTAAATAAAACTTTTGAAATTTCAAGCTTTTTAACTCCTATTAAATAAATTAGTGTGACTGTTTTGCATTTTAAAGTGGATATAAAATGTACGAGTGCTCAGTATCTTGTCAGCATGACTGACGGCCAGGAACATTTTGTTCAGGTGAGATCGCTGATCAATGTTCTATTCGGTGGCCAGGATCCTGTAATTTGTGAGAGTAAAAATGACGACTGTGATATAGAAGAGGAGCACCATGCACCACCAGCATTTGGACTTGAACAATGACTGGGACAGAACTGTGTGACACGAGTTAATCAAGCTTGCACTGTAAAAGTGGCGCCATCTACTATGAACATCATCCATGACAGCATGCAAACTAAAAACTTCATTTTACAAAAGGTTCATGCATATTACATTACATATTAGGTAATGTTGAGACGTTTCTTTGGAAAGAATCTTGCCAAAACAGAATACTAATGTAACCAAAAAGAAAAAATTAGAAGCAAGGATACTCAACTGTTAAGAGGGAAGGCTCAGGCTTAGAAGAAAGAGGAAGGGAGTGATGGAGCATTTCAGATTGCTGAGAAAGCACAGGGGAGAGGGGACAGGGGAAATGAGAAGCGAAATGAAGCGAGAGGCAGGGACACAGTGACAGACGAAGCAAAGAAGACATTAAAATGGGAGAAGAAAAAAATTGCAATAAGTTAATTACAAAATGTTTGCACCTAATAGGGAAGATGGTTAAATAAAATAGTAGAACAAAATATTAAATGCTTTAATGGTGAGTTAATTAATAACATTTGTGAAGTTATTCAATAGTTAAACATTACGCCATCTAATTATTTGTGGTGCAGGAGTATCACAGGAAAAGCTTAATCAAATTCCATTCAGTCATCTGAGAAGAGCTTTGTGTTTGTGTGCATCTTCAGACCTTTTCTTTGTTTTTCCCAGACGTGGTCCTGTGCCGTTTCTCCACCTGAACCCACTGGCTCTCTGGATCTGGAGCACTGTTGGACCGCCCCTCGGCGGTCCTTTCGTCCGAGCTGGACACGCTTTTTGTCTCGACTGCGGACGACCCGTCAGACTGCGGTTTGGTGTCGGTATCAGAGTCGTCGTTTAATTGGCCATTTGTGGCTGGAGGAGGCTCGACTGTAGGCTGATTGGCTGAGGAAGGCGAAACTGTAAAAGGAAATGAAATGGTAGGCTGGGGTGTTGCGTGCATGTTTCGTAACATGTCCTAGTACCTCTAGACGAATTAATATATCTGGTTTTAGTTACAGAAGAGTTTGTAAGAACATGAATAAAATAAGGTGTGTTGAAATCAGGTAAATCTGAACACCGCGATTTTATTTTATATTAAGTATGTAATTTGCTCAAATTAATAGAGATCATGAGACTGAGAAATAAAAAGCTTGAAGGCTCAAGTCAGCGTTACACGTTAAACTCAACCTAAACAGAACATGGGCTTGTCTACTATTATATCATTGTGCTTTTACTGAATAAGCCAGGAGCTTGAAAGAAAAGAAAATAAATCAAAGTAAAAAGTTTCAGAATGAATACACTTCAATAAAGAAAGGACTGTGGACGATCATACTTAATCAAAAATCTTTACTACTGTATACAGTATATGGACAAGCTGTATGTGAATATTTTATGATTTAATAGCCGTCCAGGTTATTATTAAAGCACACTGATTATTAGATCGTTAAAACTGATTGTAATTAGCGGAGCTCCCGCACAGACCACAGGCCCACTCAGACAGAGCAGCACACTTAGGAAACCGGCGACTTGATTTTGCATGGCTTGTATGTCTGTCCATTGTCTGTGTGCATTGCAATGCTGATTGGCTGTTTACTCTTCAGCAGAAACTTGATACATGTCGACATTCAGGAATGTATAATTAATTGAAACACGTTTAAATTATCCTTTATTATCTATAGATAATAGTAAATATATCTATTATCTATCTTAGAGTACTTCTGCTGACACTCCTACTGATATTGTTTCAGAGAAGATGGCTCAAAATTAAAACATTTAATTAATTATAAGAATATATATAATTATTAAAAGAACCACAGCCCATAAAAATCTCACAAGGTGCTTTGCTTTTACTGTGCGTCGTGCCTAAACCTGTATTTTCTTGACTGTATTATATAAATTGACACAGACACACATTGGATTTTTTTATATACAGAAATATTATACAAATATGCAAGTTAATAAAAAATTCTGAGTTTATGATGTTGTATGAACAGAAGAATAAAAAAAGCTCTCTTACTAGTACCACAAGTAAGAGTTCAGTACCTGCAGCGACAGAGACAAAGGTTTGTCCCGGGATAAACTCGGGACAG
Organism: Neosilurus hyrtlii; assembly: GCA_028564935.1. Lineage (NCBI taxonomy): Eukaryota > Metazoa > Chordata > Actinopteri > Siluriformes > Plotosidae > Neosilurus > Neosilurus hyrtlii. The sequence continues at coordinate 22,853,313 of JAOUQZ010000002.1, forward strand.
TTAATGAGCTGGCTGAAGTCTGTGTGTGAAGAGTTGGGGGGCGGCCCAGGGATCGGCCAGTGCTCTGGATCATCCTTTCTCCGAATCTGTTCATCTACCAACTCCACCACGTCACTGCTTTTTACTGCCTGAACACACACACACACACACACACACACACACACACACACACACACACACCACTAATGACTATACTTCAAACTCTTCCACACTTGTGTGATAAATGAAGTTGAGGAAGATTTAATTCAGGCCAAAGCATCAGGTCTTACCTTCATCTTCATCACCCAGTATCTGATGCCTTCTAATTTAGTCAATCAGGTCACGTCATAAGGAGCTTGTAAACCCCCCACCCCCCACATACATACATACACCCCGTTTGTAGCTTCCAATTTTAAAATATGCTTTTATACTAATCATTTTTACCTTTGAATAGTAAATGTGCAAATACCACTCCTCATCACTCCCAAACAAGATGACATCATACTTTTCCAGGGAGAGGAATTTTTTTTTCAACCAAACAAAAGCACGAACAGTCGTTCTGAAAACAGAGGTCAGATATTTAGACCTGAAAGGTCAAGGTTAAAGGTTACCTCCATGATAAGGTTGATGTCAGTGGTGAGGGCTTGGATGCGGCGAAAGCCGGCGATAAGGGAGATGGGCAGAAAGCCCTTGGCGTCCATCTTTCTCCTCAAGAAGAAATCCCGCTCCAGGTTGTGCAGGCTGAAGTAGTATTCGCTTTAAAAGCAAAGAAAGCAAGTAAAATGTTTCATTTCCAAATAAACTAAATAACTTCAACACACAAATCCCAGATCACACAGCATACTAGTGCACAGTGGACGTCTACACAGAGTTCACGATGACACAAAGAGAGGACTATAAAACTTCGGTAATTATAACAATCGTCACGGTGTCATTTTTGTTGAATGACATGAAAACATATTAATGAAAATAGACTAATCAGGCAAGTACATACAACAAACAAACTCACACTCATGGTTACCAAGTTCAGGAAAGCACTGTTTATGTCCAATTCAAACATGGACCCCAGATTTAACAAACTCCTGGTAGAAATAATGACAAAGCCTAACATAGAAATAGTTATAGATATACTTAAACTAACAGAGTTACAGCTTAAAACGTCAGATTGAGGTTAACAATTAAAAAAAAAACCTGATATCTCACACACACACACACACACACACACACACACAAAATGGGGGTAAGATAAATCATATAGAAAACTTGAAGAATGATTTATATAAATATTATATATATTATATATTAAATATTATAATTATAAAAACTAAGAGAGTATTTTCTGGGGTAGACGCAAAGCTGTGGCACTCACTGTAAACCTAGCTGAGGTGCCAGTAAAGGTCAACATTATACCATCAGATTCACACACACAAAACTCCTCGTAAAAACCTGCTTACTTCACACCCAGTCCCAGAGGCTATTAGAGTAGAAAACACACTTTATTCTTCTCCCAGTTCATTTTTCTCAGGCACCAACCTGTCTGGCTAATACCTCTGTTAAAAACATGATAGCTAACCAAAATTACTGCCAGGAAACAATAGCAATTTGTACAGTACAGACAGTTAAATCTTAAATAAAATGGAGAATGAAACCCAAACTTAACAGAAGCTTGCATACATCATATATGTCTCTGCACATCAAAATGAACTATCATCACAATCCTCATATGGAGGGTGCCATTTTACTACGAATAGTGACATGTAACTCACATAGAAGAAACTGTAAACACAGAAGTGTTGTGCATTAAATGAATTGAGGTGTATACAATAGGGTCACGTATACAAGCAGCCACTTGTCTGATGTTTGTAAATGTAACATAGTATTAGGTGCAGATGTGCAGAATTTTCCGTTTTGTTGCCTAATTGGAAATGACGCGTCCACGTCCTATTCTCACGACTTCGCACTCTTGCGAGAGTACACATATTGGCCTTTATAAATATTGGCCGGTTGCAACTATCAACGGATTTCAGCAGATTGAAAATTTAAGTAAAAACCAAACAGTTTCCTTTCATTTTCTTCTGCCTTTGGTTAATTTGGTGAAAGTTACCATATACAGAAAGTGCAGACATCCACAATTCAAGATTTTAAAGCTTATGGCCAGAAAAACACACACAAGAGATATCAGATTCTGGCCTGTAGGTGGAGTCTTTATGGCTGACTAATAGGAGTTTTACTGAAGATGTGAACACTTATACAAATCATAGCGATTAGCATATTTTTATATTATTATTATGCTCAGCTTGTATCTCGTTTTTTTTTATACAAATAATGAATTGAAAAAAAAAATAGCGATTTTAACTTTGTTTAAAATGTCCCATAATTTTACAAACAGTTCAGTTTATGATTTGGGAAACTATATGATTCAGACAAGTGAAAGTGTTGGAACTGTCACCGCAGATGTCCTGCCACATGCACATTAAGAAGCTGTGCTCATCAGGACTGAATAAAACCTGAAACGACCTCTGATAAAACTTCATGTTCTGCATGTTTATCTCATATTTTCCTAACTCACTAGTTTTTGTTCTATTTTTCATTACAGATCGCAGTAGCTTTTAACATTAAAACCTGCATGCCCAGCCAGAGCAAAGAGGAAAGAAAGTAATAAGTGAGACGAGACGAGCGTCTTTCTCCACCCAGCATTCCAATACATTTACTCAGCGAACTTTAGCAGGAGAGCCACACGCCCACGTGCCCTAAGAAGTTGAATTACTTCATGTGAGTTGACGTTTCCACAGCACATGTACAAAAATGCTTTAAAAGGTCATGGATTGGTTCTTTCATCAAATTGGTCTCTTATGGCCCAGTTTCTTTCCTAATAAACAGCCGAAAGTTCTATTTTAAAAGTGTGTCTGAATAAACACATTTTTTAAATGGCAGACACCACATTCTTGGAACAAAAGAGGAGAAGAACCAACGGGATTGTTATCAGTGTTTAGAACAAAAGCCTGCCTCTCTGATGGTATGGGGTGCAATAGTGCCTATGGAACTGTTAGCTTGCACATCTGGAGTGGCATCATCGATGCGAAAAGGTACACAGGTCTGAGAGCTGTATCGGTTCCCTTCCTGATAACATTTTTCAGGGAAGGCCTCACATGTTTCAGCAAGACAATGCTAAACTGCATACAATACAACTGCATGACTTTATAACAACTTTGGGGCGGAACTGGTATATATATGTGTGTGTGTGTGTGTGTGTGTGTGTGTGTGTGTATATATATACACTCATTGCTTAAAATAGGATAAGATACATAAAAAAAAACAAGAGGTCTAATCCCTTCTGTCTGTGAGAGTCACATCCTCTTATTCTTTTTTTTAATTGTCTTCCAGCTCTCTGGCATGACTGTCCCTCTCCCCGTCTTCTCATACTTAAACTTGGACACAGTTCAGGAGCAGCTCTGACCACAGGTTCACTCCCAACTGATCCCAGACCAGCCCTTAAAACCAAAATTATGTAAGCAACAGATAAAACTGATTCCAGACCTGTGTGTGTGTTTGTGTTTGGCCACCCTGTGGGGCTTCAGCAGACAGTGCAGCAAGCATGGCTGAGCTTACTGAATAACATTACAAAACGAATGAAAAACACAGCGCGCACACACACACACACACACACACACACACACACTTAAGTAGAAACACATGCACATACACTCACAGACCAACACTCAAATGCACACAGTTCATGAACTGAGAAAACACTTAGACCCCCATGTTCAGTTAATTTACTTTAAACTCGCACTCTAACACACACACACACACCTGTCTGAAATTATAAAACTTGAAGAAAAAAACATCTTTGAACACATATACATAGTTTCATATCAGATCATTTATAATTACAACTTAAGCAGAAATGCTAAATATAGGGGACACACACACACACACCCCTTTCCTCTGCTAGATGCATTAAGAGCTCCACCTACTGGTGGCTTCTTTTAACACATCAATACCGTATGCACAAGGAACGTGCAGCAGTTTGTGTGTGGCAGCGTGCATGCATGTTTGTGTGCGGGTCTGTAATGTGTGTGTGCGGGTCTGTAATGCTGTGTGTGTGTGTGGGTCTGTAATGCTGTGTGTGTGTGTGTGTGTGTGTGTGTGTGTGTGTGTGTGTGTG
>JAOUQZ010000002.1:22868081-22879346 GCA_028564935.1 Neosilurus hyrtlii
TAAAACTCAAAAATTTACTTGTCAATAATTTTTTGGTGAAAATGTATTGAACAATGCTATTGTAGGCAATGAGAGCCCCAAAAAAAATCCAACAAGTATATTGAGGTAAAAGTATGGCTAATAAACAAAAACACTAAAAATACCAAAAAACTGAAAGGTGTCACAAATTTTATTTTTTTAAATTTTGCATAGCATGAATGAACTTCAAACCATATGGGATGGTTTAGCGAGTGTATGTATGATGTATCAAAGCTGCTATATTCATGCTACAGATGTTTAAGTAAAGACTTCACAAAACTCTGCACGGCTTACAAAAAGATTGTGTTATGTATCCAAGAGCTTTAGCTACATCAGCTGGTGTTGCTGTAACGTTCATTTGCTATCCTACTGTTATTAGTAACAACAGGAAATGACTTATTTCACAGCTGGTTGACAACATTACACCAATCAGCCATAACATGAAAACTCACTCACCCACTCATTTGTCAAACTGCTTAATCTTACTATTAGGGTTACACACAGGCTGGATCCTATCTCAGTGTGCACTGGGCAAAGGTGGAGCACACCCTGAACAGCTCTCTAGACCATCACAGGTTCAACACACACACAATCATTCGCACTCACACCTGGAACAGCCAACTAGCCTAATGTACCTCTCTTTGGACTGTGTGAAGAAACTGGACTACCCGGAGGAAACCTACAGAAGCACAGGGAGAACATGCAAACTCCTGAGCCCAGGAATCAGACCCAGAACCTTCTTGCTGTGAGGCGGATGTGCAAACCACTATGCCCCCATGCCACTTTCATATGTAAACTACCTGCCTAATATTGTGAAGGTCCCCTTTGTATTGCCAAAACATCTCCCTTCCAGATCCCCTAGTACAATGCAGCAGTTCAGTGCCACCAGTATTTTGGACTTACAGTGCACACATGACCTGGGCAGGGCTGATCTCTCAGAAATTGCACAGATGTCACAATTTCTGAGTAATCAGTTGATGATGTGACAGGAAAAATTAGGGGCTGATTATAAAGCAACAGGGAATGAACAGCGAAAGATTGCCAATATGTGAAAACATACATGCATCAGCTAACTGGGGGTGTATAGAGGCGCATCCGGCTCTTGCTGGATCAGCTGTGTGTGCATGGGTGTGTTGTAGAGAAAACTTGTCACCATAACAAAAGAGAGGAGCAGCTAAGGAAACAGTACCATATCTACTTGTGAATTACCTCAACATAGTGGGACCTGTGAATGGAATGACTCTGAAAATGCGCTACTGGGTATTTTATCTGTTTTATATGTTTATTGTATATATACTGTAAAATAAGTGTGTATATACTGTAAAATCCACGTGACTGAAACTACCAGCCTTGATGGTCAGAGAATGGGTTCTAGATCAGAGGTTCTGGATCAGACAGGTGGCGACAGAACAGACAGGTCTGCTTAAGTTGGCTATTTTTTGAGCCAGGATGGTAGGTGACTGTAAAGTCAAAAGGAAAAAAGAATAGTGCCCAGCAAGCTTGCTGATGGTTAAACCTTTTGGCCTGCTGGATGTGCACAAGATTGTGGAGAACAGTATAGACTAAAAATGCCTTCTGTCCTTAGAGGCATTGACCTCTACTTTAAACTGTTTCATGGAATTGGGTATTTTTATTTTAGTGAATGCTTCATAAGATGCAGTTGCCATAGTTAGGTGCATGAGTTTAGCTTTTAGCGGGTCTGAAAACTCCCTTTTTCATCCATGCTTACTGCCATCAACTCAATCCCATAGCTATGAGAGGCGATCTCATGTCAATGGAACTCATATTTCCTGTTTAAGCAGGAGAGATAGCACTTGGGAGATGTACTGGAAGTATGAATAAAATGAGTGGGAATAGATCAAAATCTCATCTCATTTGGCAATCACATTTTTGTTAAGCACATCATGGAAAATGTTCTCAATAAATGCTTAAAACACTGAAGGCACTTTAACAAGACCATTTGGCATTTTGTAATACATATAAATGCCTAGATGTAGTGCTATGTACTGTTTTCCACTCGTCAGCTGCTCAAATAAAAATAAAGTTGTACACGCATTGTAAATCAAGCTTAGTGTAATATTATGCCCCACGGAGTTGTTCTATGGCTGACAGGATGAGTGGAAAAGGGTAAGGATACCTCACCGTGACTGCATTGAGGCTGCAGTAATCAATGCAGGGGTGGAATCTTCCATTTTTATTAAATATTTTTACAAAAATGAAGACGGCAAAGGCAGCAGATATGGAATCTCTAAGGAACCCGTGCCTGATTGCCTCAGCAATGTAATCCTTCACTGCCTGAGTGTCAGGTCTGGCCAATGGGTAAACCCATCTCCAGGGAAGTGAGCTCTAGGCAGGAGGAACTGAATAGCACAAATCCACAGCTAGTGTGGACAAGTGGCGGTGGAAGTGGTAAAAACTTTGAGGTAGAGTTTTCATGCTAAAAATAAAAAGTGTGCGAGTGGACTCTCTATGAAGGTGGAAAAAAGGTGATTAGTGCGAGGCTGGCACGAGACTGAATATTTGCTATACATTGATCAGTGAACAAAGCCAGGGGGACCTAACACTAGAATGTGCTGGGATTGCAGTTAAAGGACGAATTAGATACTTTTAGTATGATCTACGGGGACTTCTAGTATTTTTGTGTGAGAAATATAGGTGAGAGGGCTGTGGCTGTCAGGTTTAGTATCCTGGTCTGGGCTAGATTGACTGTAGGGAAAGAAAGAGAAGACAGCAGAGCCTGTGACAAGAAAACAGTTGGCAGTTGAGTCAGAATCTTTGAGGACAGAAAGAAAAACAGACAAACTGAACTGATATTTTAAAAGTAAGGGGACTGATACTTGGGCAAGCCAGTGTCCAATGCCGATGCAGTAGAGACAGAGGTTGCTTTGCTGGTGGTGAGTTTGTTCTGTGGTCAACAGGTAAGAAGTGCAGATCTGCATGAGCTCAATTGGTGTTGGTAGGCACCGTGGTAGGTGTGAGAGATATCTCCTTGTTGTTCAGATGCTTTTTAGGTCTGGTGAAACGAAGTAGAGAGTAGTGGTGGCACTTGGCTCAGAAATAATGATCCAAAGCCATTGCACAGGAAATTATTTAAGGTGGGTCCGGTAGAGAGGGTGGAGAGGTTCAAGTTCCTTGGAGTCCATATCTCTGCCAACTTCTGGTCTCTCACCAGGTGGGGAAGACACAACAAAGGCTGTACTTCCTCAGGAAGCTCCGACAAGCTCACCTACCATGACTCCTACTGATAAACTTCTACTGTTCCACCATGGAAAGCCTCCTGACTTACTACTGTACAGTGTGGTTCAGCAGCTGTATTGGAAAGGACAGGAAGGCCCTGCAGGTGGTGAGGGTGGCAGAGTGGGTGATCAGAATAATGGATCAGTGGGAATTCAGCCCACTGGCATGCTGGTCCTGTAAGACGGTGAACCATGCAAAAGACCAAGATGTCCTCCAGGGGATTGGAATCTACCAGGCTGGTATAGAAAAACTGGTACTAAATTAAGAATTCGTCTAGCATGCATTTCCTTCCATCATAAAGTGAGGAGCTGCACATAGATGGGTCATACTGGAGAAAGATAAATCCTTGGTTCTGCTGCATCCATATTGTGGCAAAACCTCCTGTCACACTGCTTCGCAGCAGAAAGTGAGATGGATGCACATGATGATCCAAAATACAGTCTCTCAAAGGCAGAATAGTCATGTAATCAACAAGGCTGGCTTGTAACAAATACTTAAAAAATCTTATCATTGGTTAGGCAGAGTACTGAGGTCAAGAAAACTGAAACCGGTCATAAACAGTTTATCCAAAACATGGTGAACAAGGCTGGGCATACACTGGCTATGACAGCACAAATACAATGCTACACACCACATATTGCTTTGGGCACATTTATATATGTAGTCATCTGGATTGCTGTGCAGATTGCCTTCACCCGTGGCACAGTCAACTAAGTTCACTAAGTTTGCTGGGGCGCATTGTATTTCTGCTCCACAGACCAGGAAGTAGCTGCTTGTACCGTGAAACAGAACTTTCCACAAGAAGCACAGACCAAGGGGCATATATAACAAAAAGGTGTCACTGTAATGAGATATTGTTATTTGCTTCTCCTGCCAATGGATTTAGAGTCATGGCTCATGAGTGTAAATACAGTAAACTGGAAAAGCTTTCATACCCTGGTCACACCCCCCAGAGTTTTCTACTATAGGATCTGTTGGCATTGTTTTGTTAGCAGATACCACAGCAAACCTTAAAGAGGTCTTATGGGGTCTAAGACTCAATGGGTTAGGGCTGTTTTTGGCAGCACAAGGGAAACCTACAAAATATTAAGCAGAGTTGAATGATCAGTGTAGTAGCTATTTTCTTAATTTAATCTGACATGAACACATGCTATTCCACTTTAAGTATCACCTTTTGTTAGTCTCAATGGATTATGCAACATGAATTCTCACAGATCAGGGCACCATATTAATGTTGCTCACACTGTGCAAGTTATATGACAGACTGGTCAAGTAATTTAACCAGATGTCTAAAACCATGATTTATGTTTTTGTTTATGATGTTTTGGTCATGATGTTATTGGGATAGATGGCTTATTATTTGCAATATGAGAGGTCCTAACCCATTCCAAATTGCTTTCGTTTCCTGTGCTGCGCATTGAGGTAAACCTGACTATATCTAGCCTTAACCCCATTATATCTATCACGCAGACTTCTTCCACACCAATTATTTAATGTTTTATGTCCCTAAAGGCAGTTTTGTCACCTTGGAATTGGACCACCAAGGCCAGCACCTTTGACTACTACCCAATCCGCATTCATACGGCTCGAATGTATAAATAGATTAAATTGTATCCAGTTAAATAAATGAAATGTTAAGAGATCCCCTTTTAAACTTTTAAATCTTTAGTTAAATTAGTATTCAAAACCATAGGTCATGTCAATGCTTACCTTGTTTTGCAAAATGTCGTGTGTCTTTGTGATTTGTTTTCTTAGCTTGAAAGAATTCTAGATGGGATGGCATTTTATTGACCTGCTCATGGTATTCCTCCACATAGCGCTGCATGGCCAGAATCTTGTCCTGGTTAATGTTCTTTCCCAACTCTACAAAAACAAAACCCAGGTACAGCAAATTTCATTAATACTTCTGGGTTATGTCACTGTCTTTTTTTCTGACTTGCTGAACTTCAGGCAAACAGCAAAAAAAAAAAAAAAAAAAAAAAAAAAAAAAAAAAAAAAAAAAAAAAGGGAAAAAAAAGCACCTGTAGCACAAGGTCAAACCTCCACGCGAGTCAAACATTAACCCCAGACAACGCGATGCCGAGCTTTACACAAAAAACGTGGACTGAACACGGCCGCCATTACAATGAGAGGGGCCCCAGTGGTATTTGCAGTGTTGTTTAAAGCATTAAGCCGAACACTGACTGTCCCTCCTCTCTCTTGTTACTGTACAGATGACATCTAATCAGCTGCTTTTTGAAAGAAAAGGACACAGAGCCATGCCATACTTGGAAAGGCTACGACAGGTTTCTTGCTAATCAAATTTGTGAAAACGCTTTGTGTTTAGGAAACACTCGCCTTTAGCAATCCAGCCTCTGAAGCTCTCATGGACATTTTCCCCCCTCAGGAAAAACACACACGCACACACAAACCAGTTTTGTCTCTACCTTAGAAAACCTTTGTGCATATGTGTGTGTGTGTGTGTGTGTGTAAAACCAGCAAGTGAAAGACACCCACCCCTGGGAGTGTCAGAGGTCATTTATCACTTTGGTGAGGATGTGTCTGATGATAAGACCCAGTGCACTAGCTAACCATGAAGGGTGTAACGTTGGTATGTGAGATACAGCCGTACTGACAACGCGCATTCACTCGAAGCTGCCAAAACGAGAATAACTACACCCAAACGAAACAGGCAGCTCCCTCCATGTCACACATGGGAAAGAAGGAACGAACAAGGCACGTCCTTGCTATTCAAATCAGCCAAACTGTCAGAGTGAAGAGTGCTCATGGATATAAACTACGAGCTTTAAAGGCACACCATTTACTGCACAAGTGTAGAAAATAGAGTGCGTTCTTGTACCTTCAGGGGTCCAATGACTTGTCACTAACAGAGTACCCTTCGAGGTACTTATTTATACCATATATACGTGTGTATATATACAGTACATAAGCCCTAAAAGTGACAAAAAAGGTGGCCCTAAGAAACTACACACAGTTACTTTGAGGTCCAAAAGAGCCCTAGGAGGTATATTAGTGTAGATGTTACCTCACCTGCTCCACCCCTATTTCTGACAGGAAGTATTTCCAGGCATTAACAAGCATTAAGTGTTAATTAGTGTATAAATTATCTGTAAGTATAAAAATGGGCCTTTAGCTGCTTGCAATCAACTGATTCCTACACAGTGTACCTTAAAGGCGGTTAGTATGTATTTTTAAATACCTTCAATACCACTGACAGGCTAATCTTCTGAGAAAACACACCAACAAGGTCACACCCAGGATCAACAATGTACCACTGAGCAGGCTTTCAGTATCTATACCTACAGAACTAGGCAACAATCCCCTTTGGAAACAAGATATGGTCAAGAAAGTAATTAGGTTACAACAAACAACATTCAGCAGTGAGGAAAAAATAAATAAATAGCTTCAAGTACTGTACACTGAAAAGAAAAAAAAACTCACTGGCAGTAAATTTTCACTGAACTGAAATATTCAAGTTCAACATAAAGTATATTTAAAATATTAATATTCATTTACAAAATTCATTTCCATCAAATTTTATATTTAAAATCCACTTAATGATTTCAATATTTAAAGGCTATTTTAATTCTGTAGAAATTCTAACCTTCATTTAAATACATTCATCTATATGTTAACTGCTATTTTTCCATTAAAAACCTTATAATTAAATTATAAGACGCTTAACTTGATTCTATCAAGATAGACAGGGGAGCAAAATTTTCCAAATTAGGCCCTCATCCAAACCATATGCTGATCCCATTTACAGGGTGACCAAAGACCTTTGCATGCAAGTGTCATCTTTACCCTTTTAACCCACCGATCACCCCAACCCAAATAGAGAGCCTGCAAGAAGACTGGGTTCTATACTGAACTGAATTCAGATTTTGCCATCGCATGATAAGCTTCATGCACTTACCAAAGGCACTACAATACAGCTACATTACCATTTGTTTGGCCAAAGCCTCAGTCTCACACAGCTAAAATTACTTTCCGGGGGGCAATTTTTCACACAGTAAAAACTACGCTCTTAACATAGTGAAGCGCCATTATTATGTGGTGGAGACATATAAAGAATGTCCTGTTTCCCACAACAAAATGTTACAAATAAATGTTGAAAGAACTCTGTGGTAGAAACAAAACCAGGTAATATGACAATATACATTTTTAGGCACTGCCTAAAAGCAAGAGCTCCAAAAATGCTTTGCATGTGTGTTTACAGAAACATGCATAAAGGAAGAGAATACACTGCAAATTGCAAGTGCACTCAGCGAGTAATACATTTTTGTGACCCAAAAAATTAAATAAAATGAAAAAAAAAAAAAATCTAACTCATGGCTTTACGACATTTTCCAGTATGGATATCGGGCTGATATCAGAAACAAACTAGTAAGTACGTACGTAACTCAGTCAGTGTGTAAGTAAACAAACAAGCATGTACGCAAGCAAATAAAATGTTTAATTCATAAAAACGTTTGAATTTGATCCTACTGGATTTGGAAAGATATTTATGTAGAACTAAAAATGTTATAAAATGTACATTTAATAATTCATTACATTTTTAATTATATTATAACTTTGTAGAAATAGCCTTGATTATAATTTTTTAAAGGATTTTTAAAAATTATTATATTTGTGTTTTACATTTTATTACATTTGCAGTACAAGTGACATTTGTGTAAACGCTATAGTTTTTTAAAGTTGGGTTTTGGCTGAATGTTTACATAAAAAATTATATCAGATGGGTTGCGAAAGCAGCTGATACTTAAGGTTTTGGTATTGTATCGGAAAAGAAAACATGATCATGTGCCACCTCTAGATGACATTGATATTATGATAAATCAGCAACAAATAAATTCGATTTTTCATTCATTTCATTTTAATCATTTGCTCCTAACAGAACTCCAGAATGATTTGGTGTGAAGATTATCACACCAAATATATATAATATATTATATAAATATAACAGCTTATGAAACTGTTAATATAATACAATTCTCAGGGAATTATTTAAAAATTTAGAAATTATTTACAATTTACCCCTTTTCGGTGTTAAATAATTTCTTTTCCAGACACTTTACTGGCGTGAGGTGATGTGCATGTTGTACTAGCGGGAGAGCTATATGCCGGCTTTGCATCAGTTTCGACAGTGTATACTATAATACAGGTGCAGTAAACAGGAGGATTCAGAAGCACACACACTATAGTTGTAACACTGATGCCAGAAAATTTTTTTATCTTCGTATAAATATAATAAAATTCTTAGAAATAATGAAAAGACGTTACTAGCAGTGTTTTGTATTAGAATAAAATAAACACCACCATCTGCTCATCAAATAAAGTTCCCCAAAAATACCAAATCACATTCTGGGCTCGACTGGAATGAGTGAGTAAAGTCCATTTTGATTATTACTGATGACTCTGTGTTCTATGAACAGTTCTTTTCTGAGGCTCTGTGGGACGCAGCTCGACTGACCCCAAGAACGGATTAAAAGAGACTCAGTGAACCTGATTTGCAGAATTGCAAACGTAATTTCTCAGCACAGACACTGAGGCACATGAGCTGACACTGGGCAAAGACGGGGTACACTCCAAACAGCCCACCAGACCATCGCAGCGCCAAAACACGCACACAACCTGTCGCGCTCACCCCCAGGGGCAATTTAAAACAGCCAATTTGCCTAAAGTGTATGTCTTTAACCTGTGGGAGGAAACCAGGGTACCCTGTGAAAACCCATGCAAACTCACCACAGAAACGCCCTTGTAAAGCCCGGGACTTGAACCAGGGACCTTCTTGCTGTGTAGTTACTCCTACACCACAGCGCCACCATGTTAGAAATTTAGATTAAGAAAAATAAGAATGGGGTAAGAGACACTCCGGTAGATTCTTTTATATTTTGTAATATATAAATATGTCCCTCGGTGATCACAACTGTAATCATTTAAGCAACTGCAAGCAATTTAAGATTTAATATTCTGTAGTTACTTTGGGTAGTGACCGAAAAAACAAGATCCAAGCAGATGCAAGCGACTTAAATGAGCTTCCTGAGCAAGGTGGCGGGGCTCGGCCATCAGGGAGGAGCTCGGAGTAGAACCGCTGCTCCTCCGCGCTGAGAGGAGCCAGTCGGGGTGGCTCAGGCATCTGATTAGAATGCCACCCAACTCCTCCCTGGTGTGGTGTCTCGGCATGTCCAACCGGGAAGAGACCCTGGGGTCGACCCAGAAAACGCTGGCGGGACTACGCCTCTCGGCTGGTATGGGAACGCCTCGGTCCCCCCGAAACAGCTGGATGAAGAGGGACGTCTGGATGTCACTGCTTAGGCTGCTTCCTCTGTGACCCGACCCCGGATCGAGCGGATGATGATGATATTCTGTAGTTGGAATTCATCCCAGTGTTTCTTGATGAGTTTCATCAGCCTCAACCACAAACTTTTATTTTGTTACAATAATTATTTTGCTATCATTTGCACAAACATGTTTTTTATTATTTAAAACATTAATTTTTATTTATGATTTAATGCAACAAAAATAAAACATTTTCTGATACAAGATTATAATAACTAAAAATATGGGAGGACTATTATTTTTTTGCTGGTTAATAAAATATGCAAGGAGCAAAAGATTTCCCACAATTCTACACAAATCTACACTTACATGGAGCAGCACAGCAGAATTTCAAACACTCGTTCTTAGCTGTACACTGAGAATCAGAGTAACGGACATGCGGTTCGGATTTGTGTTTGGGTGTTAATGAACAAATTCTGTTGATCTGTGTGCGAGGTTTCCCCCAAATTGCCTTTTTGGTGTTACTGAGGATTTACGAGGGTCTGGCAATCTGAGAACTGATGGTCAGCTCACAGCTGTGACACACACACACACACACACACACACACACACATCACTGTGCGAGTCAGTTTAAGCAACAGGTGTTAACAAGTGCAAAGCTTTCCATATAATATTCCATCACTTACTACAGCCTCCAGAATGAACCTGGAACAATAAATATTAAATATTAAATGTATTTAAATAAATTTAGGCCCTGGCTGAAACTGAGCGTTTCTTTTCCACTCAAAATTAATTATTGTTTAGATGTTATAAAAGTTTAAACCATATTCTCTGGAAAAAAAATTAGTTGCACTGGAAACTCCTGTTTGCCAAAAATACTCTGTTACTGATATTAAGATTCTGGGATCAGTATTTTTAGCTCTACGAGGACACCGATGTCTCTTTTCTGGTGGGGGAAAAAAAAAAAAATCTCTCGGTTACTGATATAGCCAAAAACGCGCACTCACACTCTCACTCACTCGACTGGTGCCCATCTCAGCCGGCGACCCTGAAGAGCTCACCAGACCATTGCAGAGCAACTCCACACAGAAAGCATGAGAATCGAACCCAGGACCTTCTCTTAACCTAAAAATATGAGGTTGCACTTCCTGTACACACAACAAAAACACTCCCTGGACACACCGTTTTAATGATCTACTTTTTTATTAACTACTGCTACCCATAAAACAGTTATTGGTATTTTATTCTTCTTGATATTGATAGGTTTTTTTTCTTCTTTGAATATAGGACAGTCGTAATAAGCATTTCACTACATAGTGTACTGTGTATGGTTTTGGATGTGACAAATAAATTTGTCATACAGCACTATAGCTATTAAGCAAGGGCTTTCACATTTGAAATTTTTCAATTTCTAAACTTTATGGTTTTGCAGACACCCGAGTCTAATGGACCAATGGACCTAAAGCACGAGCTGGTACAGGCACGATTGGACAGAGTCATAACTGCCATAAAAAATCAGATCGAGAGATTCTCTGAAGTAACGCGCTAAGCTAATAAAATGCATTCGATCAGACCAGGTTCCCTCAGCGTTTTGGCTACAACACCCTTCAAATGTCATGTTTAAAACAAATGTCCTACTGCATACAACAACGTCATGTCATGTCATTTTCTGAACCGCTTAATCCTAATTAGGGTCGCGGGGAGGCTGGCGCCCATCTCAGCCGACTC
>JAOUQZ010000002.1:22892587-22904860 GCA_028564935.1 Neosilurus hyrtlii
TATTCCTTCAAGTTCACCATCTTTTCAATTCGCTACCAATAATTTGTTATTTCACCTGCTGGTCTTTAAGTAACGTTAAAAATCGCCACCCGGTCGAGCTCCCAGAGCTAGAACATTGTGTTCCCTGTCCGTGGTCAGCCGAGCAATCCATGGAACAGAGTGGAATGGAAATAATAAAATCTTACACTCGTTTCAGTAAATTAACTTCTCATACAACAGTCACATAAACCATTTAATAATCAAATAGCGCAGTAAATCATACAATTGCTCTTATAATCATTGACAATTCAAATATAGGACTTTTCATAAGAGAGGACTTCATTGGACAGCTTTTCATTTCAGGGTAACAAATGTCTATAAAAGGAAGGAAATGTGAGCACGCATTCCAAAGATATTACAATTTCTGTATTCATATTCATGTTGTTAACCTTAATGATCAATAATTAATTTGCGTACACGATAGGGAATTCCAGTAATTTGCATAAGATTTATGAGGGAACATATATTACATTTCAGACTAGGCCAGCCGCAGGGTTTCCGTCACATCGTGGGTCCAAAACACAGTGGTGCCCAATACGCCTGATTTTTTAAATTTTTATTTATTTTTTTTCCCCTTCCACAAAAGCTAGTAACACTAATTCAGCAGGAGGTAGGCGATGTTTGTAGAACCATGGCAGACTTCAGAAATCGCCTCCTCGTGTGTATAGACAATGATGGCCAGCATTTGGAGGATCATCTTCAAAACATGATGTATAAAAAATGTGTATTTAATGGCATTACACCCTGTATTTAATGGCCTCATAGATCTCTGCCATCTATCACACTCTTTCCTTTTTAATATACATCACAGTCTCCTCCATGTTTGTGATGTATGTGAACAGTGTCGGTTGAAATTTTGAAGTGGATGTCTTTATTTTCGTATGTAAAACGAGCATAGACGAGGCACCATTTTATTTTCTTTTTTTTTTTTCTGTAGTGACGTAGCTACTAATGGGATATGAGCTGATGTCCTAGTAGTAGATTAGCCAATCAGAATGCAGGATTGTCACATTCACGATACAGATTGAATAATAATTTTTACCTACATCAGTACGCGCACATGAAAGCTGTATTGCATTCTGTCTGTCATTTTCCTCGATTTTACAAAACCCACATTCTATGGGAGAGTTGTTGCTTCTTATGTCCTCTCGAATTTGCTTCTCGTGTTTTCTTCAACATGTATTTGCATCAGTATGCAAATATGAAATACTTTGAGGAAGCTTAAATATCTTCTCAACATGGTAAAAGCAAATGGTACTGAAGCAGAGAAGAGCATGTTTAAAGCGATACCACTGTCTTTCATATGCACTCTGGGTATATTTCACATTCAGAGTTCGCTATGATTAGGTTAAGGCCATAAAAAAAGGGACAGTCTGCAAGCATTGTTTTTGTACTGTCAGTCAACAGAGTGGAACTTCTTTTAGCATGTACCCCTGAGCCATACCCCTTTCAGTCCCCTCATTAGGAACAACGCAACAATCTCACTGTTCTTGTGATGTTCTGAGTCCCAAAACAATCAAACAGCTCACTAAGAACTTATTAGTTTAATATTTCTCAGCTTGAGTTCAGTCAGTAGAGGCAGAAATCAGTCCTGGTCAGTCATGCAGCCATTTCTCTGAATATAGAGCTTTAGTAGCTCTTACATGTAAATATAAAGAGCTGTAAAGATTAATGAGCCAAAAGTTAAGCCATGGGCTCCGTTGTCTACACCTGGTCTTGTGATTGCACAAAAAATGCTGAACGGACGTCTTTCTAATTTTGCACGCAGGTAGCCTGTCTTGTCTTCCATTGTGCTCATCACTTAAAAAAAGGTTCGCTGGGGATTATAACCGTAGATGTAGGCGAGAAAGTTGTGTTAAATTGCAGTGTTTTTGTAGGGCTATGCAAATCTACTATGCTAATAGAGTTTGATGGCTGCAGGAAAGAATGACTGAGGGCTTAGTGTCGATGAGCAATGGAAGGTGGCTGTGTCTGCTACTTTGCTGCTTCCTTTGGTTCAACTCCTGGATGGGATGCTAGTCCATGGCAAGTTACATTCCCAGTATTTTTTATGGGTACACATTTATACTGCTGGGTGGACAGAGGCACACTTGTGGTTAGGACCTTGCCTGGGGGTCTAATAGGGATTTGAAGCCACAACCTCGTGAACCTCGATCATGAGCACAGCATTTTAATCACTACACTACCGGCCCACATGACAGGATATACATAGGTGAAACTTGAAACATTTATTTCAATAATTCAACTTCAAACGTGAAAGTAATATATTACGTAGACTCATTACATGCAAAGTGAAAATTTTCAAGCCTTTTATTTGTTATAATTTTGATGATTGTGGTTTATAGCTTATGAAAACCCCAAATTCAAAATCTCAGAAAATTATAATACTGCATGAAATCAATAAAAAAGGACTTTAAATACAGAAATGTCAGCCCTCTGAAAAGTATAATCATGCATATGTACTCAGTAGTTGGTTTGGACCCCTTTTGCATGAATCATGTCCTCAGTGCGGCGTGGCGTGGATGCTATCAGCCTGTGGCACTGCTGAGGTGTTACAGATGACCAGGATGCTTCAATAGCGAACTTCAGCTCTTCTGCATTGTTTGGTCTCATGTCTCTCCTTTTTCTCTTGGCGATGCCCCATAGATTCTTTATGTGGTTCAGGTCAAACGAGTTTGCTGGCCACTCCAGCATAGTGATCCCACGGTCATTGAAACAGGTTTTGGTATGTTTGGCAGTGTGGGCAGGTGCCAAGTCCTGCTGGAAAATAAAGTCAGCATCTTCATAATGTTTGTCTGCTGAAGGGAGCCTGAAGTGCTCTAAAATGTACTGGTAGACGTCTGCGTCGACTCTGGACTTAATAAAGCACAGTGGACCAACACCGGCAGATGACATGGGTCCCTAAATCAACACAGACTGGAAACTTCACACTGGACTTCAAGCATATTGGATTGTGTGCCTCTCCAGTCTTCCTCCAGACTCTGGGACCTTGGTTTCCAAATGAGATGCTAAATTTGTTCTCATCAGACTTTGGTCCAGTGAGCAACAGACCAGTTCTTTTTTTTTTTCTTTAGCCCAGGTAAGACTCTTTTAACATTGTTTGATGTTCAGGACAAGAGGAATACGACATTTGAAGCCCATTTCCAAAATCTTCCCCACACTTTTGAATGGCCTTTTCCTGACAGTCCTCTCCAGGCTGCGCTCATCCCTGCTGCTTGTGCATCTTTTTCTTCCACACTTTTCGCTTCCACTTACTTTTCTGTTAAAGTGCTTTGATACTGCACTTTGAGAACATCCAACTTCTTTTGCAGTGACCTTTTGAGGCTTTCACTCCTTGTGGAGGGGGTCAGTGATGGTTTTCTACACAACTGTGAGGTCAGCAGTCTTCCTCATGATTGTGAATTCTACAGAACCAGACTGAGAGACTGTTTAAAGGCCCAGGAACCCTTGGCAGGTGTTTTGGATTAATTAGCTGATTAGAATGTGACATTTGAGCCTACAATATTGAACCTTATCACAATATTGTAATATTTTGAGATTTGGGGTTTTCATAACTATATCTATAATATCTGTTTCATATCTGTAAGCCATAATCATCAAAATTATAACAAATAAAAAGTCTTGGAGTATTTCACTTTGCATGTAATGAGTCTATATAATATCAGTTTCACCTTTGAAGTTGAATTACTGAAATTAACTTTTGCACGATATTCAAGTTTGAGTATCACCTGTAAATGTGAACGCTGCACCCCAGGGTCTGTTTATGGTTTAGACATATGCTGGTTTGTCTTCAAGCAACATGGAATTTAAAAAGATGCGTTTTTTTTTAATGTTTGAATATAAAAATATTGAAACTGTACCACTGTCATAGCCCAAAAATGTGATTTTATACAGTTTATTTTTAACTAACCCTTATGGAATTACTAACCTTAACTAACCCTAACATATAGATCACATTAATATATTTAAATACTAGACTTGTATAATCTGTAGAATAATATTGGGGTTTGTGAAGTCATTCACTTAGTCTGTCCTCTCTCAGGACTCAGATGTGTTTTGGAAATTTCTCAGTCTGAAGAGTTTAGATTTTATGTCTACATACATAAGTTACACCAAAATAAATGACATCACACTTTGATCGGATTACTTCATAGGTTTATCTGATGAACTGCAGTTAATCTGTTTATCTTCCCTACAGTAAATTCCTACCTGGGACTGGAGGGAGGGGATTTTTTGGAGATGAGGATCAAACATCTGGAAAAAGTCGGAGAGGTTGTGAAGGCTCTGATCCTCACTAAAGCCTGCGGAAACTGCAGCTTGTTGCCCAATCAAGCCACCTTTCGCCAAACGTACGTCACCCAGCTCTGCCAGCAACTGCCCAGCGAGGACGCTATTCTAGAGGTAATTAGGTCCATCCTGTCGTATACATATTTGACATTGAATGCAAGGCTGGGTGCGTCCGGTCTTAAAATTGGAATTGGAATTAGATTTTTGTTTAAGGAATTAGTTAATTAATTAACTAATTAACCAACTAACCAATTAGCCAATTAATTGGCCAATTAATTAACTAATAAATAAATAAACAGATAAGGGTGTTTTTTTTGGCTAGTTCAATGAAGGGAACCTTTATTTCAATGCTGAAAAAAAGACTTATTCCTTGCGCATGCCTTTTTTTTCCAGAGACCTCGTCTCATGTAACTTAATTATTGCACGCTTGATACATTTGTTGTCCACATCATGCTACACTAATAGAGGGAGACGGTCTGCAAGTAAAAGAGAGCAAGTGGTATGCTTAGTGACACTCCTGAATGGCTTACAGTTTGGAGCAGGGTCGTATTCTGCAGAACATTTTTTTATTTTTTTTAAAAGGCATAAATAACTTTCAGTGGGTGTGATTCCATAAACTGTGCAGTGTAGCAAGGACTCCTCCATAGCAGTGTAGTATGCTACAATAGTATCCTTCATCCACTTTTAATACACTTGCCTTGTTCTGGTTAGATTTCCAGACTGGATGGAAAGGATGTTTTGGACATCATTTGCAATATGGAAGCGGAAGGGGGTGAGAACACAGCCTTCATCCTCTGCACCACCTACCTGACCCAGCAGCTGCAGAAAGGAAGCCTTTACTGCTCTTGGTGTGTTTTTAATATATGAGAGCTCCACACACATTCTCTAGAACTTGAAACCTGAACTTGAGTAAAATGCACATTGTTTATACTCTTTTCAGGGAGTTGACACTGTTTTGGAGTAAATTGCAGAGAAGGCTTGATGGTTCTCTTGAATCGTTCCTGGAACGCTGCCTCCAGTTTGGGGCTATAGCGAAGACTGTCTACCATCTGCTGTTCCTTATTCGGGTCATTCAAACTGAGGTAAGGAATTATGGGTTTTCTCTTTAATTGAAAGCTCTGAGTGGTGCAGCTGGAAATGCCCCTCTTGATTATTATTATTCATTTCTCCAGGTAATGCACCTTGGTCTGGCAGTGTCTATTGAACTTTGTGTGAAAGCCCTTCAGCTTCCGAAGCAGGAGCATTCAGAAAGCAAAACCACTATCTGTAAAACCGTGGCCTGTCTCCTCCTAGATGATCTGGAGGTCCTGCGAGCATGCCAGCTCACAGAATTCCTTTTAAGCCCCTCTCCAGAGGTGTTTGCAGGCCTTGAGGATCTTTACAAGCGTCCGGATCAGAAATATGACGAGGAGAACGCCACGATCCCAAATTCGTTACGCTGTGAACTGCTGCTTGCACTCAAAGCCCACTGGCCTTTTGACCCAGAGTTCTGGGACTGGAAGACATTAAAGCACTACTGTTTGAAGCTGCTTGGACTCGAAGCTGAGGAAGAAGACGGTTCCGGGATGGAGCACGTCCAGAGTGCACCATCCGGAGTGAACACAGAGGAGGAAAGTGTTGAAGAAAAGCACGAGGGGGAAGAATGCCAAAGTTCTGAAGAGAAGCACGAGGAGACCGATAAAGAGATGGTTCAGCAGAAAAGCTCGAAAGGGATTCTTTCCGAAAGATCCAAAAGGTGGCTTCAGTACAAGGTACATTGCGTGATATGCCAGAAAGACGTGATTGAGATACGGTTGTCTCATCATGCCAGAAAGCACGTCGAGAACGGCACGTGGACGTGTCCTGTGTGCCTTCAGAAATGCGGAAGCAAGGATGAGTTTGCGGCACATTCCAAGAAACACCTTCAGATGCCTCGGTATCATCTGAAAAGGAAGAAAGTTAAAAATAAGCTGGAAAATGACCAGAAAGTGGAAACGGGTGAATGTCTAAAGAAAGACTTGGAACCCGTGGAGATACCCATGGACCCGTCGCAGAGCGTCCCAGAGCCAACTGCCATTGTGCCTAATAATGAAGCAGACGACGATTACATCACATTTGATTACATCAGCACTCATTATAGCTTACAGGATCGTGAGGTTTATGTTTGCCCCGCCACTGACTGTTTGAAAAATTTCAAACTTTTCAAGTACTTATGTGTTCACTTAAGGAACGATCACGATGACACAGACTCAAATGTCAAACATTACTTTGAGATGATTAACCGTCGGGAGAAGTGCATGTTCTGTCGGCGCACTTTTATGACAGGCTTTCACAACCAGAAGCACCAGCGCGTACATTACGGAGACTGTCCTTACACCTGCGTCGTTTCAGGTTGCAATGCTCGTTACGAATCGATCAACAAACTCGTCACGCACAAGCACGTGCATGGCTTCCGGTTGTCCTACCCCTGCGAGCTAAAAGGTTGTAGCCTTTCCTTCTGTGATCTCGGTCAGCTATACCACCATGAGGCACAGCACTTCCGAGATGCCGCGTACACCTGCACCAGTTCGGGCTGCAAGAAATTTTACTATTCCCGTCAGGAATTTCTGAAGCACATCGCCACCCATGGCATCACTTTCACAGAAGAGGACTTTGAGGCCCAGAGGAAAGCGAGAAGGAAACTTTTGCAGTCTGGTATAGAGCAGGATGATGGCTCCAAAACATCCGTTGGATCAAAAGGGGAATGTTTAAATGGTGAACAAACCAGTCTGTGGTCACCCCAAGACTTGGAGAGCAAAGACTCGAAGGGTTTACTGACTTGTACTACTGTGTGTTTTGATGGGAAAAAATTCACCTGTGGTTTTGAAAAATGTGGAAGGACATTCAGCAAAGCCAGAGAGATCCAAAAGCACTTAAAAATTGTTCATCCCAGCCAGTTGAAAAACAAAAATACGGCCTGCAAAACAGTGGAAACTGAAAAGCGCTTCAAAGCTAAACCCACGAAAGAGCTTAACAGCCAAGATCCTAAAGGTTCTACAAAAGGATCGACTCAGGAACAGGCCACAGATTCTGCACTGTGTGATACACCACCTTCAACACTCAATCATGTTTGTCCTACCGAATTATCTGGCGCGTTAACCGACATTGTCCTTGGGCTTAATCAGCTAAGTCTTAACTGTGCACCATCTAAAAAAGTGAGTTGTACTTCACATGCTTCAGGATCTCAAGGGCCACAGGTGACCAGTCCTAAAACGGTGAACGCTATACCGCAAACCAAAGTGATAACAAATACAATCGAGTTAGGACCCCACCAAGCACCTGCTGATTTGCCGAGACAGCACTTAAAGGCACAGGCGCAGACACCTCCCAAGGCAGAAGCGCCACCTGCATCGGTTCAGGATCCTCCTTTGAATGGAGTTAAATCAGAAAACAACCTGCACATAAACAAACCTTTCACTTGTGAAGTTGAAGGATGCCTCTATAAAAGTGTTACTAGTCAAGCACTGATACAGCACTATATTAAAAAGCATGACTATATTGATGAGAAGGTGAAACAGATGGACATTTTTAACCCTACCAAATTCAGGCCTTTTAAATGCCACCTCTGCACTCGGGGTTACAAAGAGAAAAAAGAGTTGAAGGTCCATTTGTGTCAGAAACATGAACTGAGCAGGGATGCTGCAGAGAAAATCATGTGTTCTTTTGTAATGAACGGTGATGGTTTTCCACCGTGTGCTCTGAAGCCCGACAAAAAGGAAGTGCCTACTGGTAAGAACGATGGAGAGCAGTGTGTAAAGAAGAGCGACACCGACAGAACCAATGGCAAAATTACGACTGAACAAATGAGGTTGAGAGGTAATCATGTTTCGGCATCACAAGAAGCGACTGCTGAGCAGAAAACAGATGACGCCGCAGCCTCACCCACTAGGAGGGTCAGTAAACGTTTAATGACCAAAGTGAAACCAGACGAAGACAAGCCTTATTGTTGTTTACATAAGGGCTGTGGTGCTGGCTTCACAAAGAAGTTCGACCTCCTGCGCCACTTACAGTCGGTACACTTCCACCATTCCTCTATTTGTTGGCAGAAAACGTTCCCTTGTAAGCACGATGGATGTAATAAATGGTTTAATCATCAGTCCAGTCTGAACAGGCATTACAAGCGAGAACATCCGGTATCGGAAGATCCCATCCCAAGATTCAGTTGTACCTATCCCAAGTGCAATGCGACCTACCACCTGAAGAGCAGCCTTGTGCGCCACACCAATCAAACCCACCAACATCAGAGTCTACTGAAATCCGCGGCACCGTCCTCGTTCTGCAAGTTCAAAGATGTCTACAGGCGCTATGACAACTCAGGTTCCCTTGTGGTGCGTCTACAAAGTACCCACAAGAGAGATGGATCCAATAGTGGCTGCCAAAAAAAACTGATCATTACATCCAGTTCTCAGTCACTGAAGGTCTCCAAAAGGCTGTCTTTAAGATGCTCCCCTAACGCCGAGGAGAAAGTTGAGCGCACTAAAGAAACCCCAAAGGAGAGGCCAGATGTCAAGCAGGTAAAACCAAAGAGAACACCCGAGTTCATATACCGAACGCCTGAGGAGGCTTTGCAGATGTGCCAAGACCGCTGCTTATCAGAGACTTATCCGTGCATGATACAGAGCTGCAATTCTGTGGTATCTAGCCTGCACAGTCTGCAACGGCATTACTTAAAATGTCACAAAATGCTTCACAATAAGTTGAAATCAGATAAAGACATGCTTTTCTATACAGCTGAGCAGCTAGAGGAACTGATACAAAAGAAATCAACAGTATCTGCTTTGCCAGATTCAGACGGAGCTCCTAAAGGGGTCCTCAAAATGGAGTATCAAGCTGAGCCCAAGAGCTCAAAGGCACCACACCTTCCCATGAGCCTCCTTTCTGTCAAAAACGAACAACCGACAGAAGCGGCACCTCCCTCAAGGGATCCGCTTCCGGATTGCAGTGAAGTGTTAGGTGCAGATGATGTGCTTTATGGGGAGTCTGATGAACGTGCAGAGAAGCTTGCGGACACAGAGAGCCAATCTCAGGAGGAACGAACAAAAACGGACTCTCCTACCCCTCCTCCTCTTGTGCCTCCTCCACCCCTTGACCTTTCTCCACCATCCACCCTTAGAATAAATGTCAACAGTTCTTCATTGGAGCCAATAAACAGGGAGAGCAAGGCTGTTAGTGTTCCTGCTACCATCTATATACACACAAATGCTTCCTTGACCCGTCAGCCTCTCAGAGGGAAAAATTCCGAACTCTCTGAGCCATTACCTTCCGCACCTTATCCACTGGCTTCAAAAGATTCCACGGTACCCAATCTTGGGAAACGGGCGTTTGACGTGGCAGGTTACAAGCCATTGGGTTTTGAGTCGTCCTTTTTGAAATTCATACAGGAGGAAGAAGAGAAATCTCAGTTTGACCCCCTGCGGATGACAGTCTTGAATCCCTGCTATAAACCAGATGTTACTCGCAGACGTGATTCATTCCGACGAAAGTACTCCGTCAAAGAGAACAACTTGAGAAGGTCCAACATCAGTCATGGTCGGATGTCGCACTTGTCCCCCCTAAAGTCCTTGCTTTCAACAGAACAGTGTAGTTCTATCCAAAACCTGCGTTTTATCCTGGAAAGGGCCTTACTGGGCTGTGGTGACCAGGCAATAAAGCAACTTCAGTTCCTCAAGCCTGTTGTGGTCCTGGAAAGACCCAAGTCATCTGCTTCCCTGCTTGATCTTATTCCCTCTCAGACACAAGTATAAACCATACAAACTGCTACTCCATCTAGAACTGTGTAGAATTTTCACCTCGTGGTTTTTTTATTTTATTTTATTTTTTTTCTCGGCTTTATGTTTTTGGCCATCCAGAGTACTTCCACAGTATTTTTGTCATTACAACAACTTGGTTATTTGCCAAACTGCCAAGGTGATACACCTTGATTGCTTACCAGTCACATGTTTATATGTGTCAGAAAGAGCAAATAAAAAAAAAAATCTGGGAATTACCTTAAGATGTTTTTCATCATTTTAAGTTCAAGCTCATTTGGTACATTTCCATGAGAAGGGACTTTTATCATGCCAGTACTTTTCCTGTTTATTTTAAGGATACGTTTATTTCAGTCGTTTTCTTGTTAAAGTTAATAGCACAGGTCTGGCGCTCAATATTTATGCAAACGTCTTAAAGCCGTTAGCTCAATTTTGTCGCGTTTGTACTCGCATGCCTGCACAGGCAACTCAATAAATGAAAATGGCGGAAATGAAGATTGTGTGCACACCGCTACTACCGCCCTCGGCGCTGAATGCACTCTCACTTCACAGCTTATTACCTTACTTTACATATGCGTGTTTCTGTAAACCCTTACATGCAAACATTTTTTGGAGCTCCGAAAATAGTTTATCAGTGCAGCATCGAACAAGTTGGATATTGCTCAAGTTCGTGATTTCCCAAATTCCAAAATGACTGACTGTCTCATTGCACTTTCATCACAACTTTGACTGCAAAAAGCTTTTCAGAGTTTTGGGTACAGGGGATTTCAGCATAACTACAGAAGTGCTGTGGGTGTGTGCGTGTGTTCGCCCTGAAATGGTTTGGTGAACTGTTCAGGGTGTACCCCACCTTCGCCCAGCTAAAACCCCACGGTCTGAGAAGGATTAAGCTGTCTGTGTGTGTGAGTGAGAGAGTACGTGTGTGAGAGTACGTGTGAGAGTGTGTGTGTGTGTGTGTGTGTGTATGAGTGAGAGTACGTGTGTGTGTGTATGAGTGAGAGTATGTGTGTGAGAGTACGTGTGTGTGTGTGAGAGTACGTGTGTGTGTGTGAGAGTACGTGTGTGTGTGTGAGAGTACGTGTGTGTGTGTGAGAGAGAGTACGTGTGTGTGTGTGTGTGTGAGAGAGAGTACGTGTGTGTGTGTGTGTGTGTGAGAGAGAGTACGTGTGTGTGTGAGAGAGAGAGAGAACGTGTGTGTGAGTGAGAATACGTGTGTGAGAACGTGTGTGTGTGCGAGAGAGAAAGAGTGTGTGAGAGTGTGCGAGAGAGAGAGTGAACGTGTGCGCGAGGGAGAGAGAACTTGGGGTGGGGGGGCTTGAGGTGTTTTTTAAACCCAGGAAAACCCTGAAAAGTTTAAACCGTATGCAATACCGCCCTCTTGTGGAATAAAAGAAAGTCTAACTAATAAACTTGAATAACCCTGAAGGTTTTCCAGAGACGACGCTGTTTAAAGCCGAGGCAGAAGCAAAAGCTTCCTTTCTATTATCAGGCTACAAAAAGCACACATCATATCATCTTACTTTAGCACAACACTCATCCGTGAGGCCTGTGGTCGCTAGTTAGCCGTAACTGTGTGTCGTAAACAGGAAGTGCAGATGGGAAAGAGGTGCACTTCCGGCGGAAACCGGTAACTGTGACTGAACTGCAGTGTAAAATCCGGGTAGTGTGAAGTAACAGGTTACATTTCTATTTACGCCCCTGTGATACTTATTTTGCGTATTTAACTGGTTACCGTGAGCTTGTACAAAACTAACGAAAATGAAAAGCATAACTAAATGTACGGAAAGCGAAAGGGCTCATTAATTATCCATAACAATTTACAAAAAAATATCAGCGTCATGCATATAAGGATGAAGAGGGCTGTGTAACCAACAGAAACAATCGAACAAAATTAAAACGCCAAAACGGACGGCAAGACTTTTTGGCCGATTTCGCTTTCCGTACGCCCGCTTGTGATTGGCTACTGCCGTGGTGACGTCAACGCAAATTATTTCCTTAAAGGGGAGCTTTTGTAAACAGCTCCAAAGATATGTTCATGAATGTACATGCCTGGATAATTTTACATTTTTAATTAATAATTACATTTATTAATTCAGTAATTAAAGTGTGTGTGTGTGTGTATATATATATATATTACACACACACACATAATGTGGTAAAGAGCAATAATTGCAAATGCACA
>JAOUQZ010000002.1:22904960-22917699 GCA_028564935.1 Neosilurus hyrtlii
GAACCATTGCTGATTTTCGTCAAGAGTAGCTGCATAGCCGTCAGCGTGTTTCTGCCTTGCGATGGCCTGGCGAGCTGCCCGGGGTGTACAATGCCCTCGCCCAGAGTCGGCTGAGATAGGCGCCAGCCTCCCCGCCACCCTGATTAGGATTAAGCGGTTCAGAAAATGACATGACTGGAGTAGCGGGCTCCTTTCAAAGTCCATATATGGGTTTCCATAGTATTGGCATTTCTACTGGTACTTGTTTTGAAGTTATAAGCACTCCATCTTCAAAAAGTTGTGACCTTACTCTGAACTTCACCTCTGACCTTGACATTCCAAAATCAAATGATCTCTGGGACTCACGTCGTGTAGTGTCCCCACCAAGTTTGGTGAATATCCATGCATGGGTGTGAGCAGGTTTTTAAATGTTTTATTCAGGACACACAAACACCGGTGATTACAATAGCACCGCCAGAACTGTTTTGTGGTGGCGGTAATAACAGTTCTTTTTAAAGACTCCTATGTTTTACACGGAGATGTTCTATTATACAGTATATCAGCTATCAATATCCATTCAAAATATTTTTTCCTTTCTGGTTGCTGGAGAGACATCCAATAATTCTAGGCTAAGATTGAAAATATTTTGAATTATTCAGATATTGGAGGGTTGTATGTGCCATGGCCCCGGCCGATAAAAGCCTCGCGGTCTGAATAGCTCTCATGTAATACGTCACCTCATTCAGTAAGTGTTTATTAAACTGAACACTAAACATTATTATAGCAGCATTATAAATACTTTATCAAACATGTTCTGCATTAAACTTCAAAGAAAATTGATACTGTAGAAAAAAATCAGAAATAAATATCCAGTCCGTTGTGAGTTCCACCCTTTATTCTGTACAAACAGATCGAGACTGTACATCGCCTTGTTTACGTGTCCAGTAGTACAGTAAGGTTTAGCAGCTTAATAAAAAAAAAAAAAAAACCCTGTAAACCAAATATGATATTTTGCAAAAGAAAAATTCAGAAATAACATAACAGTAGAGAAAACAAACTGAAAATATAATGAAACCGTGTTTGGTCTTTGACGATGAAAGGAATCCGAACAGTCTTTCTGTACACAATGTGAATAAAAATTACAGGGAAAAAGGTAAAAGAATGGATTTATTGAGCTCGTGTATTAAATATTCGTGATCATTTTAACATGCGTTTAAATGCAAACCCAGTTTAAAAAAAAAACAAAACAAAACAACAAAAGTTTGATTGATTCTCCATTGATTTGTTCAAGGCTTTGGTCACGCACTTAGTGAAGAAAAGAAATGAGCTACAGGCTCCGTCCCAAACACTAGAGTCATCGTCCTCCTCCTCCTATTACCATTACTACTAAAATCAATCAGACACAGAAATGTTCTGAATAAAATAATCCAACAAATTAATTCAGCAAGACAGTTTTGTTCTGGAGAGACATAAGAGACTTGGTGCGTTCCCATAATGCACCGCACAAAAATTTGCAAATGTTTGTGAAACAAAATAAAGCAGAATGCTAGCTGTGTTTATGTAGCATAAAGCTACAGGTCCTGTTTCTTTAGTGGCTCGTGTGGCGTTTTCCCTCGTTAGCCACGTAGCCAGCTAGCTAGCAAGCCATGAGCTAGTTACAGAATAAGCGATGATGATGATGATGATGATGATAATAATAATAATAGGGACTCTAGCATTTGGGATGTACATGTAATGTATAAAAGACAGACTGATGCATAGGGAGACTCTGAGGGGAGAAAAAAAATACAGGCTAGAAATGCTAAAGCTAACATGTGCACACACACACACACACCCACACACACTTCCCTACATACTGTACATGTATACTTCAGACGGTCCCTTTTATGTTTTACTTCTCAGGCTTTTTTTCTGCCATTATTAGATATCGTCGGCGTAATGTCTACGTTGAACGTGCATAGCAGGTCTTTAACGTCCTCAACTCGTACATAAATCCTAAAAGGTGCGTTTACAAGATACCGCTCATGTTCCTGATCTGCCCTGATCGTATTCGGATGATACATCGGAGGAAATCGGAAAAAACATTGGTGTGCATCGGTACACATCAGAAAACATTGTGGAATTTCAGGGAAAACTTTGTGGAACGGTGAAATTATTTAGGAGTGTTGAAAAATGTGTTGTTTTTTTGGTGTTCGGCACACATCAGGGAACATGGGAGAAAAAACCCCCGGAGTAACAGTGGTATGGACTGGTGTGACATCTGGGTAAAAAATGGGAGTAACATCAGGAGAACTTCGGAACAAATCGGAGTGACACCGGTATCGATCGTAATAACATCGGTACACACGAGAGCATCGATAAATGTCGGAACAAACACAAAACTTCGGAATATGATCAGCTCAAATCGGGATCAGGATCGTTATCGTGTGAGCGTGACTTAACGCTGCTAAACCCAAGTTCACAGAACATCAGCAACATGTAATGATCCTAACATGTCAGCTAATCCCTGATGATCCGCCTACAAACAATAATTTTTTTTTTTTTAATAGCAACATCTCCGCTATTCATAATCAGCCAGGAAGTTTAAACCCCAAAACCTTTTGATACACAGATTACTCCACAAAAAGAATTTCATCTCACCCTGGATGTAAAAAGTCTAGGATAGTATTAACGTTCTTATTGCTCTCACTATTTACACACACACACACACACACACATTTACAGTATTTCACTGACCTCCAGCTCATGATGCATAAGTAATGAAACCCAGCCTCAGTACAGTACAGTGTTTGGTAAAAACCAGCTCAGTAAAGCGAGTGTATTGCTTTCTGCATGGGAGGAGTAGCGACGCGAGCAAACAAAAAAAAGTTTGTGATGACGGAAAAAACGTGTGAATGTTGAAGTTAAAAAATAAACATTGAATGAGAATCAAAGGGACGTTCATTTATAGTTATTTGTATATAGTGCAACTCTGATATATATCTGTATAGCGCTCATTTAAAACCATGTGACTACTCTAGTATTTTTCATAACTCCTGGGAACATGGAAATAAATAACCCAAGAGAACTGGCCCAACAGATTGATACACATCGACATATTTGGTATTAAACATTAACATCATTAGATATTGGGCGGTGCGGTGGTGTAGTGGTTACCACGTCCGCCTCACAGCAACAAGGTCCTGGGTTTGAGTCCCGGGCGTTTCTGTGTAGAGTTTGCATGTTCTCCCCGTGCTTGAATGGGTTTCCTTCGGGTACACCGGTTTCTTCCCACAGTCCAAAGACATGCACATTAGGCTAACTGGCAGTTCCAAACTGCCCCTAGGCGTGAGTGTATGTTGCCCTGTGATGGTCGGGGGGGCTGTTCGGGATGTACCCCGCCTTCGCCCAGTGTTGGCTGAGATAGGCTCCACCCTCCCTGTGACCCTAGTAGTAGCATTAAGTGGTTGGGTGAGTGAGAATGATGTTTGTGATTGAAGGCTGTGGCGCTTATAATTTTATCTAGTAAATCTTTAGATTCAGTTTTAATACATTCATGTACATATATACATTACTTCTGGGAGTTAAAATAAAAATCTCATTTTAAGAAAAAAATAATTAAACGGTCAAAATGTTAGCAACCTCTGATGTTTGGAATGTGTGAAGGAAGATTATAATAAAATATATAAAAACATGACAACGTATAGTTAAAAATAACAATAATAACAAAACTGTCTTCACATCGGTGTTATGTTTGAACTAAATTTACAGAGCACTTGAATTTTTAGAAATTGAGATTGTCCACACTAATAACCCAAAAAATGAAAATTAATTTCAGATTTTTTTTTATACGTATCTGTGATTTTGCTGAAAAACAGCCGCTTTCAGATCTATCGGGAAAAAAAACTTTAATTTACTTTAAATTTTACAGATTCAAGTTCACACCAAATGAATAAAAGGTCCAGAGGTTCTACCTGTGATTACTTCAGTAGAGTAGCAGCTGCTGCAGAGGGGAACGACGACATCTTCAGAAAATATACCACACAGTCACGTTCTCGGTCTCCTGCCCTCCCAGGCACCTCTCACAATGATCCGGATTCTGTTCGCTGAAGCTTTGCATATTTCTTTGCGTATGTGTTTCAGCTGCCATTCCTCCACTCGGTTCCTCTCCTCTTCTCACTCGGTTTCTCTCCTCCTCTCACGTATGATATAATATGGAACGATGGAATGAACAAGTGCTGTGTGTGTATGTGTGTGTGTGTGTGTCTGCATAGTGCAGACACAGAAGGGTGTGTGAGAGGGAAGAAGAGGGCGATCTGGTTGAGCTTGATCTATACATGTGGGTGAGTCGTGCTGAGAAAATCACTATAGAGGGAGAGAGGGATGGGGGGAGACAGAGAGAAAGAGGCAGAGGGTAACATAGCCTTTTGCCATCCATCATTGTACTCATTCAGTGATTCATTCCATTAACCTTCATTTTTACATCCACCCTTTTCTTTCCATCAACCCATAAACACATTCTTTCAACCTATTCATTCATCCATCATCTTTTCATCCGTAAACACTCATTTTTGTTCCATCACTCCATGCATAAACACCTTCATTCTTTTCATCCATCAATCCATAAACACCTTGCCCGGTCACAGTGGCACTCTAATCTTTTGATGGAGTGTATGTATCCTTGATCACAGCATGTTGCTCCAGTTGGTACGGTCGAGGCTCGGCAACATTAACGTGGCAATAAAATGAAGTCACATGATGATCTGAATGTAGTGAATGAGCAGGTTATCACATCAATGGACGCAGATATAAAATGGGGACTCAAAAAATGAGCGAGTGGTTCAGGGAGCACGAGGAATCATTTTCATGTGTATCGCCACCCCAGAGTCCTGACCTTAACCCTATTGAAAGTTTCGGGATGTGCCGGAGAAGACTTTATGGAGTTGTTAAGTTTTTTCCCTCATCGAACTGAAATGAACCTGACACTGAATGGAAATAAATGTGATGTTGCTGAAGTTTGTTGAAACAATGCCATGATCATTACGTGCTGGAAGCAAGGCTAAAGGTGGACCAACAACATATTTATGTGTGGGTCACTTTCATTCATTCTATCCATCCATCCATTCATAAACACCGTCCATCAATCCATCCATCTATAAACACCTTCCTTCATTCTATCCATTTATTCATCCGTCTATAAACACCTTCCATTCATCAATCAATCCATCCAGACATAAAATCCATCAAACAACACTTTTTTCTCTGTATCCGTCCATAAATTTATTTCTCCATCTATAAACAGCTTCCTTCACTCCATCCATTGGTCTAAGTGGCTTCTCGGTCGAACTAACTGACTCGCTCACGACTCGTCAATTAAATATTCGGTACCTGAGTATGTGAGGCAGCTGGGGACTGCGATAGATGAACTTGTGCCTGTAGCCCTGAGTGCTGGGAAACGGAATAAATTGCACCTTGTGTCCATTCAGGCTTTTAGACTGAGCCGCTATACTGTAGAGCTGGAGAGGAAAAGAGGTCGTTAGATGGAGGAAGAAGGAAGCATTTCAGGAAAGCAAACAAAGAACAGTTACCTCTAGTTTGATACAGACTACTGAGACCACACACACACACACACACACACACACACACACAGAATCATTCCTCCAGATCTCAGTGTGTCTCTATTACCTTTTTTCCCAAGTGGAAAGGGACGACAGGATCATCTTCAGCGTGGAGAATCAGGAGTGGACAGGAGATATGATTCACACTGCGGAGGGGCGAGTGAGAGTAAAATACATCAGTGGCACTTTCCCTTAAAACAAAGGTAAATCTCAGAGGGTTTATTAAACACAAACGCTCGTACACTCTTCAGACTGTTCTGAACAAAATGTGCTCAGACTGTCGATTTTAAAAGTCAGTCAGACATCACGTCATGACATCACTTTTAGCCAACTACATGTTTTAACGGTGCTCTGGATTTCCGTAATTATGCAAACGTCAGAAAGCCTGCGCTCGATTTTTGATGGCGCGTCCGTGCTCATGGAACTCAATAGGTTAAGAAAATGGCAGGAGAAAAAAATCTTCACAGCCAATTCTCTTGCGTTACGTACGAATGCTTCTGTAAACTTTTTCAGAGCTCTGCTTTGAGGCAGAGGCAGAGACCCTAATTAGGATTAAATGGTTCAGAAAATGAATGAATGAATCTCTTAATTCCTATTTAAAGCCCACCATGACAGGGATATTTAACCTCGATATACTTTGCGTTCTATTAAACCAGTGCAATGTATTTGGGAGCCATGATCCTTTTGTGAAAATGTTGCACACATCATGTTGATTACAGTGGAAATGATACCACATACATACTAAAAGGCTAATAATTATAATAATAATCATCATAATAATAATAGGCTCAACAGAAAAGTGTTTTCGACATCATCTGAGACAATTTCAAATCTCACTAACGCCACAGATATCTGTGGTCAGGAGCCTAAAGCCTGTCTCACATAGCTGGAATAACTTTTTGGTAGACAGTTTTTAACTTCCGGGGGTCAGGCGGCATTACCACATGTGTTTTCTGTGGTTTAAAGCACGGGATCAATCGTACAAAGCATCCATGAGTCATACACAGCCTACTGGACTCTGGAACAGTGATGGTACGTGTGCATAGCATTTCTGGCGGTTACAATGTGTGCAATGCAGATGCTCCGCCCATGTCTTGAAACAAATAGCCTCCAAAATCCGCCAGAATAATCATGGAATGGCTCTGGTAATCCCAGTCTAAACAGTCGTGATCACACGTGAGCTCCTGCATATGGAAGTGTGTGGATGGCACTTTCCTCAGTGGGTGTCACAGCGACCTTGAGCAAACAGTTCGAAAAGATGTCTGCTGGCTTCACATGCCCTGGTTGCCAGCGGTCATGACCAGAACGTCAGTGACGTTGTGCACGTCCGCCGCCTGAACGAGATCGAATTATGCGATTTTCAGCAAGTACAGGTATTTGACTGAATATTTATTGAGACAGGCATCACAGAATTTTACTTATTTGCGTGGTACTGCATTTTACGAGAGTAAACAAGGCGGGTAAACAATCTTAATTCTGCAGGTAAAAGAAAGACTCAGGGGGAAATGGATGTTAAGGCCTGTGGGAATAACAGTAAACAGAAGGATGCACGGAGCTGAACAGTAGAACCATCTATTAATTTGCGTAGCATGTCTGCTACATGAAGTGAAAGGGTTAACAGCCTAGAATTTATTAATTTTTTCTATCTTTTTCAAATATTGGCCCAAAAATCAACATTTTTGCCTAGGGAAATAATTTTAACACAATTAGAAAAGGACTTAGAGAGGGATAATGATCCACCTGCTCAGGCAGACGAAGCTAACAGAATTTAAATTAGTCAAGAAACACAGGAGGAGAAGCACTTTCTGTGATTTTGAAAACGCTGGCATAAATTTGCATAATTAATGAATTTCAAATGCTGTGTAGAAATGTCAAAGCCCACGCCAAGCACCATCAGATCAAACAATATCAAAATTAGAGGAAAGGACACATTCTGAAAAACGTGGCCTGACGCCGGATGAACGGACAGGGCGTCACCTTGGCGTGAGCTCATCGGGTTTATGGCCGGATGAGCTAAAAAAATGAACATCACAGCAGTGTGAGAAGTGTTCAGGTGTGAAAGGATGGAGTAAATTCAGAACTTGAGCTATAATCGCAGTGTGAGGATGTGTATATAACGCTTGCTCATCCTGCACTGTTCTATTCTTGTACCATCAGACCTGGGCGTACCGCCGCACTGTTGCATAGCAACACAATGCTCGGATTTCTGTTGCAATGGTTTTTTGCAGAACGTGTGTGTGTGTGTTCTGTGTTAAGACTATGAGTCAGCTCGCCTGCTCTTAGCGCAGAACATTACCCGGTCTATTAATAACATCGGTCAGTGATGCAAAAGCCAGTATTAGTCAGCTACAGTTATATTAATAAACAGCACACTGGGCAAAAAGTAGGAGTGATAGAAAGTTTAATCATAATGGATTTCAACCGTTCACTCTTCTCACAACAACAAAAACTAATCTTTCAATCTATATTTCCCTGAAATATTTACAACTCGGCGACACAGTGGCGTAGTGGTTAGAACATCCGCCCACAGCAAGAAGGCCTGGGTTGGATTCCCATGCTTGGGGCGTTTCTGTGAGTAGTTTCTCTGCTTGTGTGAGTTTCCTCCGGATACTCCGGTTTCCTCCCACAGTCCAAAAACATGCACAGTAGGCTAACTGGCTGTTCCAAATCACCCCTAGGTGTGAGTGTGAATGGTTTTGTCTGAGCTGGGCACCAGCCTCCACGCGACCTTAATTAGGATTAAGCAGCTTAGAAACTGAAGGAATGAATGAATGGCGTAAGGCTGTTTGCTTTGTTCAGAGTAATTTACATTAAGAATTCTTTGCATTAAATACCTCTTTCTAAATGATCTGAATTCTTTGTTTGCTGCAGAGGCTTTTACAGATCAGTACACTTCACCCTCGATTTCCCGTACCCCTATTTCCCAGATTTACCGTACAAAATCCGGCGCCGGACATTACTTGGTATTGCGATGAGCCAGAACCCACATTTAAAATGAATGTGATAAAAGAATGTGCTGATTCGCTCCTTAAGTTTGTGGAAACAACCAGGAAAGGGTAAGGACCCCGGACATTAGCAATTGCCGGACCTTCGAGGTTCCCGGACAGCCTACCCCCCTAATAATCCGGGAAATCGAAGGTGAAGTGTACTAGGGTCATGATAGGAACCTCTCTCACTCATTCATTTGCCAAGTAACTTGGTCCTACTAGGATCATGGGGAGGCTCAGCCGACACAGGGCGTAGGCAGGGTACACCCTGAACAGCTCACAGAGCCAACACACATACACAACCATTCACACTCACACTTAGGGGCAATCTGAAACAGCCAATTTGCCTAATGTGCATGTCGTCGGACTGTTTAAGGAAACTGGAGTACCCAGAGGAAACCCACACAAACACAAGGAGAACATACAAACTCCACAAAGAAATGCCTTGACCCAGGACCTTCTTGCTGTGAGGTTGAAGTACCACTACGCCACCGTGCCACCCATGACCGGAACCTGTGACCTACGAATATGCTTCCTCATTACAAGTTACAAGCTGTGAAAGTCTACCAAGTGATCAACTTAAGAGATTCCAGAGATTTTACAGTCTTCATTACAGACTGGAAGAATGAGACAGACAGACAGACAGTCGCCCAGTAGACTTACTTCTCATCGTTGGGAAATCGGATGTCGTTGGCAGTGATGGAGTCCAAAAAGAACCAGTCAAAGCCTGGCAGGTATCTGTAAACCTACAACATTACACATGGACACAAAAAGCCCATTACAATCCCAGTACACTACACGCACACTGTATAGAAATATCTAATCACCATCACAGCACTGAATGTCAGCAAAGCTGTGACGGAGCAGCAGCCAATCAGTGTGCTGATATCACTGAATTCGATATCGCAGTTGAGGGTTCATCATCACTGTCACTGTTACTGCCCTGTACATACATGCACCTGGAGCTCGCATGAAACTACATTTTGTTCTACTACAGGCCTGGTATGTCCATGAATGAGGATAAAGTTGAGTTGAGTTAAGGGCCTTGCTCAAGGGCCCCACAGTGGCAGCTTGACAGTACTGGGGCTTGAGTCAGCAACTTTCTGATCAGTAACCCAGAGTCTTAACCCCTGAGCCATCTCTGGCCTGCTTTTATTTTCCATATCCTGATGATGGCACTAACGCTACCGTAGTAACAGCTTGAAAGTAGGAAGTGGAAACTAACAATATGGAGCAGATACACACAACAAAACATCCCAGTGCTGTTACGGTAAAATATCAGCACCCTCGGACCAATCAGATTAGTAGGCGGGAACGAACTGTTGTATGATGATCATGACAACGTTTAGGATAGATTACATTACACGTCTCCTGGGATCTAAATTCAAGCAATAGAATCAAAACAATTTAGCAGAACAAAAGGAGTTACCCTAAAACTGGTTCCTTTTTTAGGGGGTGGGCGGATGCACAGTTTTTAGACAGGGGTTGTAGAATGTCGGAGACGGGACAGCATGTGGATTTTCAATGAAAGCAGTACAGATAAGAAATGCAGAGATGGCCTTTTTGTATTTACACATGATCATCTTTCTTGCACCCTCTTGTACGTGTATGCGGTGCACTCACCATGGAGAAGGGGTGGCTCTTGGCCTCCTCCCGAATGTTGGTAAAAGGAGACTCCAGGATTACAGAGTCCGGTGGTGTTCCTGTTAACACAGCAGGTGAACACAGCTTTAGAACGAAACCATTACTGTTACACACCAAAAATAAACCTCTCTCTCACACACACACACACACACACCCTCTCTCTGCACTGAGTGTGAATATGCATTAGTAAATTACTTCATTGTTTCTACACAGTTGCATGATGTAATAAATCTTTAGAGCTACATTAGAAGTATCTCTTAGTATCTTTGCATAAAGGCCTGATACAAATTTAGAAAAAGTTCTCAGACTGCTGGACTCCAGTACAAATTACAAATCCAAACAAATCACTAATGAATTTTTCCAGGCATTAAACGCTCATTATCTCTCACCCAAATCAGGTCCAGAACATTCATTACACTCCAGTAATTACAACCATTCACAAAATAATCCAACGCTTACAAACAGCCTTTACACGGCCCTACAGCTCGTTATAGTACACACTCTTACACTCTCACACGTCTACATTTACGTCCTTATCCACAGTGACTTTCATTTATCATTTTATATAACTGAGCAATTGAGGGTTAAGAGGCAATTTTCCTAAGAATCAGTCAGGATGTGATACATCACCGCCTTCGATTCCTATCAATTTTATTTGTGGGGGTAGGAACCTTTCTGATATTATAATCATACAAATGATGAAGAGATTTAGTGGAACATCATACAAGTAGTTTTATTTGATTCCATAGAGGGCACACCGTATCTCATGAAAATGTACCAGAACTGCATTTTCAAAAAGGGGCGCCCCTATAGAAAAGCACCCAAACTCCACCATGCAAAAAATTTAAAAAGGAAAGATCCTCATGTGTCTAAATATGCATGAATGAGCCAGGCTTAATCACGGCACAAGCTGCTGGAGGTCCCCGAATGCAGAAAAGTGAAATTTGAAGCGCCACCACATACAGCCTTAAAAATATCGACATATCGACTCTACCTGATACATTCATATAGTATGAGATCACAGAGGCTAAATATGAGCGCATTTTGAGATGAAAGTCAAAAAACAGTTTTTTTTGGAAATTTGGCCCTTGAGGCCCCTCCCTTTACTGGGTGACTCTTAGAAAAACTGGATCTTGAGGGCCTTGTTCGATGGCCCAGTGGTGGCAGCTTGGTGGAACTAGGGCTTGAACACCCGACCTTCAGATCACTAACCCAGAGCCTTAACCACTGTGCCGCCCCTTTACACTCTCACACACTCACCTCTGTCACACAGACGCCTGGCTAAGTTAGTGGCCACTCTGGGAAAACAGAAATAAAAACACAGCATCAGTCCCAAGCTCGCTCTCACTTTTCTCTTCTATTACACTTCAGTCTGAAGCTGACAGGTCAACGTCAGGATCTTATGAGGCTACTGTAGCAAACAAGAAATGAAAACATACAACAAGGGAAAATAAGAATTAACTAGAAGCAGTGTGTAAAGCCGTGTGGGTGGGGATGTCCCTGTGCGGTAGTGCCCCTCTTTATGACATCACAGTTTGTTTAGGTCATGTGACACACTGACGGCACACTATAACAAATGGACAGAGGGACACGGAGTCTGGCCCCCGGTGGAGCAACGCTGAATAATCGGCGGTATATGAATCAATTAAAGAGTGCTTGCATGCTTGTATGAGGTGGTGGCATAGAATATCAATAGGAAATCATTTTAGAATCCCAGTTATTTCAGGGACCTTTGCAAATCCACATCGTTAACATCTACAGGAGCTGCTCTGAACCCTAAAACCTGAACGCATTCTCCAGGAGCCGAGTGGAAGAGCAGAGAGCACGGCACTTTTTTACTTGTCACTAAAATGAAGAGCTTTATTTTTAGTTTGTTTTTACTGCTATAGTAAAGGACATTGCTGATAGAGACTATAAAGCGTTCCTATAAGTTCTGGAAGCTTCTGGACCCACCCGGTACCCAGAGAGTGGCCCCAGATATACAGCGGCCTCTTGCCAATTATCTGTTTCAGCCACTGGTAGAGGAAGAGAGCATCCTGCGTCATGCCGCTCTCAGAAGGGCTGCCCTCTGAATCTCCCCAACCTAACACACACACACACACACACACACACACACACACACACACACACACTGTGTTTACACATTGCCACATGCATAATAGATTTTTTTCTTTTATAGTAACAAAAGAAACACCTGTAATTACATCATAACTCCATCACATAATTTCCTCCGGGATCAATAAAGTATCCTGATTCTGATTCAGATTAGATGATTATTGATCTTGAGATTAGATTACTGTAATGCGTCACTGTCTGGATGTTCTAATAAGGTGCATAAACAAGCTCCAGTTAGTCCAGAATACAGCAGCAAGAGTTTTTACTAGAACCAGAAGACACGAGCATATCACCCCCATCTTATCTACACTGCACTGGCTCCCAATTACATTTCGAATCAAATATAAATTGCTACTTTTAACCTATAAAGCACTTAATGGTCTTGCACCGCATTATCTTAGCGAACTTCTTGTTGTT
>JAOUQZ010000002.1:22929255-22952661 GCA_028564935.1 Neosilurus hyrtlii
GAGGCTGGCGCCCATCTCAGCCGACTCTGGGCGAGGGCAGAGTACACCCTGGACAGCTCGCCAGGCCATCGCAGGGAGTTCTGAAATGAATTAGTAAAAGATTTACCTGATTCAGTGCTATCTGAGAGAAAATTTCTCAACCAACTGCAATTTTAAAGCCCTGGGTGATTTATTTGCTTTTAATTCTACATTTTGGCGCAAGAAGGTCCTGGGTTCGATTCCCGTGCTCGGGCTGTTTCTGTGTGGAGTTTGCATGTTCTCTCCCTGCTCGCGTGGGTTTCCTCCGGGTACTCCGGTTTCCTCCCTCGGTCCAAAAACATACACAATAAGCTGATTGGCTGTTCCAAATCACCCCTAGGTGTGAATGTGAATGGTTGTGTGTGTGTTAAACCTGCGATAGTCTGGCGAGCTGTCTAGGGTGTACCCCGCCCTCGCCCAGAGTCGACTGAGGCGGGTGCCAGCCTCCACGTGACCCTACTTAGGATTAAGCGGCTTAGAACATGGACGGATGAATATCCATCCATCTATCTATCCATCTATCTATCCATTCAATGTCGATACAGCTGGAGTCATTTCCACCTGATATTAAGGTACATCCTAAACAGGTCTCTAGTCCAGTCTAACACAGAGAAACGGACAAACATACTTACTCATGTTTACTCCTATAGACAATTTAGCCTTGTACGTTTGCCTAACCCCTATGTATGGTTGGAGGAAACCGGAGAATCCAAAGGAAACCCAGGGAAAATATGCAAATTCCACACAGAAAAGCCCCTGCTGGTCAGAACATTCCCGGTGTGAGGTTACAGAGCTAACCACTGCACTTTGCCACCCATGATGTACTAAAACCCATTATGGCTCTCAATTATGTAATATGATTGTGGAACATCCCATTCTGACAATCTTTATTCTTTGGGCTTCTACGTGTGTCTAATGCTCATGTGGCAAGACACCACTGTGTGGACTGTAAGCTAAAGTTTTTAACTCTGAAACCTTCTTTTATTCATTACTATATACACACCGTGTGCAAGCCTATATGTGTTTTCTTGCTTGTTTTGCTGCACCAGGTCTGTAGCTCCCATGCAAAACTAAAACACATTTCAGTCACCAAATCCTGGCTGATCAGTGGCATTAAAGCTACGGTGAAATTGGGGCTAATTAATTTTCTGTCTTAATGAGTTTGGCCTTCATGTCTACTGTTAAAACGGGAAAACTAACTAATTTCAGGATTAGTTTATAAAGCTGCAAGTGTGTTAAGCGCCTACTCGGCCAGGCCATGATGCTATTAGTGGACAGAGTCGTGTGTGGGCAGAGCCACTTACTGTTGCATAGCAACAAGACCTGGTTGGTGTTGATGTGGTGATCTCATGTCTCTTGTCTTGCACACACACGCACACACACACAGCCAGCGCTGTCCTGTTTGGAGGTCGAGTGGTCCTCCAATCTGTCCTCTGTTAAAATAACAGAGCCGCCTGCGTCGATTGTGTAAATTGAATCATCCCGCTGGAGCCTTGAGCAAGGGTACTTCACTCTGACGCTAATTAGTGCACACATTACAGCGTTTCATTAGCACA
This sequence comes from Neosilurus hyrtlii, assembly GCA_028564935.1. Classification (NCBI taxonomy): domain Eukaryota; kingdom Metazoa; phylum Chordata; class Actinopteri; order Siluriformes; family Plotosidae; genus Neosilurus; species Neosilurus hyrtlii. Next base: position 22,930,830 of record JAOUQZ010000002.1, read on the forward strand.
CAGGGAACCGAGCTAGATCAGCGTCCACAAGCGGAAATTTCCACATGGGGATAAAAAGACCAGCAGCTCAGATGTTATTGTATTCCAAGGTTAAAAATGATATGTGAAAGGGTAGTGTGATGGAGCAAAAACTTTTCTGTAAAGGCAAATGACTTTAATAATATTAATATTAATAATGATGATAACTCTTTTTTACTTCTGTGTGAGTTTGCATGTTCTCCACGTACTTGGGTGGGGTTCCTCCGGGTACTCCCGTCTCCTCCCACAGCGCAAGGACAAGCCCATTAGGTTCCCCTAGGTGTGAGCGTGAGTGGTTATGTGTGTTTGCCCTGCAATGATCTGGTGAGCTGTTCAGAGTGTACCCCACCTTCACCCAGTGTTGGCTGCGATAGGCTTCAGCCTTCCCTTGACCCTGATAGGATTAGGTGGTTCGGCAAATAAGTGAGTGGGTGAGTGTTTCACAGTTGCCCATGTTCAGCAGTGAATTTATTTGTGACATCACATGACTCAATACCAGTCCATGGCTCGTGTGAAAGCAGACACTACGAGCTTTAAGTATTTGTGTTTCTTTATAATTATTTTTTAAATCCTACTTTAATAGGTTAAAATATGATAATTTAATTGCAGCAGTTGTTGAAGTACCACTAAAGTCCTCAAGTGATGATGTCACATTGCCATGACAGTAAAATATCCGGTTCTAAACAAAAGAATGACAGCGTCCCTGGTGTGGCATATTATTTTAATTGGAACCCAGCAGTGTCCTGAATAATAGTATAACAGACATGCCTCAATAAAAATAAGCTATTCGTTTATACTGATTAAAAATATCCAGTAAGTTGATATCCATTCTAATGGCAGATATATAGTTTGTTAATTGATTTCCTACAATAATCCATTTTTATTTAGTCCTGTAAGTGTCCTGAGTCCCTCATCAATACTTAGAGTGTTTTGAGATACTGGGCCATTGCTGTGAAGGCTAAATCAGTTCAGGGTGGCCTTTAACTGTGGTTTGTGTTTAGGGTCTTGTTTGAAAAGAGCAGTTTGTAATATTTATTGCCCCCTGCTGCCTGGATGGTGTACTCCAGTAAAAATATTGAAAAAATTCCCCTTTTACCCAACTGACTCAACCCCTCTCTAAGAAGGAGAAAGAAAGGTAATGAACCTCTGAGACGTAAAAGCACACTAACAAACAATATCATATAAATTATATATATATACAAACACACAGTAGTGTGCAGTGAAGATTATACACCACCACTTTTGTCTAAAAGGGCTCCTAATATAAAGTAGTAAAAAAATTACTTTTGTATAATTTTTGGGTGAAAATGTACTGAACAATACTATTGTAGGCAAAAAAATCATTCCAACAAGTACAGTCATTGACAAAAGTCTTGTCACACGTGTGGATATTCATGTATAAAAGCCCATATATCGCCAACCTATTAACTGACTTTCATCTAATTTATTTTTAGTTTTTACAGCTAGTAAAAGACGAACATATCCGTTCTAGGCTGGAAAAAAGTCATGTCGCAATCATGTAACATCAAATTCTGGATCAAAGTAATTAATAAAATTTGTAAAATATAATGAAAAGTGCCTAATTAACTAAATATACAGAAAATACAGGTATAAAAGCAGCTTTCAGATAATTTATAAAATCTTTTTGCAAAAGCTGTAAAAACCTTTAGATCTCCTAAAAGCAAATGAAAATAATTGCAGCAGTAGTAAGAAATTTCAGACCCCCTTGGTACAAATAGGTAAGCTCGGTCATGCTACGAAAAATACCCACAAAACAACTGGCTGCACAAAAGATTTTTCCCCAGCACAGATTATTGCTTCCAGTTATGTTTCAAACCTGCAGGTGGCTCAGATTTCTCACCATAGGGTTGATAACACACTGTTTTCTGACCATTTGATGAAACAGCTGCCCTCTAAAACAGCAAACACGTGCATTAAAAATGGATTATAAGTGCCTTGGGCCTCAAGCAATTTTAGTAGCACTTACAAATGTTTATTATTTGTAATTTGAACATCCTGAAGGTGTCTGATTCTTTTAATATGATAATTATTCATCATGACATGCACCTGGGAGTCTGGTACCATCACGGCCATGTTTGCAGAGACACTATTGACCTTGAGTGATGATTTCAATTTTTCAATATGGTGTTATATTTGCTACAATTATTATATATTTATATATATATATAATTAATTATGTATTAAGTATACTACAGTACTACTTAGCGTTTGGTAGATTTTCCTAAAGCTGGCATTGTCTCCACAAAACCTGATGATCCATATTCAGTCAAATCTACTGGACTGTTAACTGAAAACAGCAACATACAGCAGAATCTTCATTATAAGAGATTATTGAATTTACGTCCAGTTTTACATGAAAATATTAATCCCAGATTTTAAGTCTTGTCAATTCGGGGCTCCACTGTAAGTCTCTTGGGTGGCACTTCTGACTCATCACAGTACGAAGGTCCTGGGTTCGATTCCTGGGCGTTTCTGTGTGGAGTTTGCGTATTCTTCCCATGATAGTGTGGGTTTCCTCCGGATACTCCAGTTTCCTTCCATAGTCAAAAGACATGGACATTAAGCAAATTATCTATACCTAATTGCCTCTAGGTGTGAGTGTGAATGGTTGAGTGTGTGTTGCCCTATGATGGTCTGGTGAGCTGTTCAGGGTTGTACCTTGCCTTCACCCAGTGTCGGTTGAGATAGGCACCGGTCTCCGCATGACCCTAGTAGGATTAAGCGGTTCAGGAAATGAGTGAGTGATGAGTGTAAGTCTCTTGTTTTTTGGTTTGGTTTCTATATTAATCCTGTTCATTTCTCCCTGCAGAGCTTTTTATTCCAGCTTTGCACTTGCACTCACTTGTAACCCAAACCAGTACATAATATCTGTGGGTATCTAATTTTTAATTCTCTTTCTTTTTTCCTGGTGCACATTAAATTTACACAAAGTAGTTCTAACTAACAGAGTGCATGTTTCATTTAGAGCCACTAGAGGGCAGTGTGGGGATTTTGGTACAATAAGCTAATGAAAGACAGCTTGTCTTTATAAAAAAATACATATAAAAAGATGGCTTTAACCCAGTAGAAATATTTGCCTTGAATCTTTTGCACCTTTGAGCTCCTTTAAAAAAATTTCCCTTTCTTCTTCCCCCCACCCCTGTAATCCAGTGTGAAGATGCACCAAGGTCTGGGGCACTAGCTGAACAAACAAAAAACGCATTCCTCCTTCAAGCCAAAACAGTGGTGTTCTTCTTGCAAATTGAATCGCACATTTTTTTTTGACAGGACACTGGAGTTAAGTACCCCTCTTCTACCGGCTACATAAAAACTCCATTGAACAGAATAGGTTACAGTTCAATGTCTAATACATTACCACTCGCTGGTGAAGAGCCTAAAACACACTTGAAGCAAACAAAGCAAAAAAACCTGGAGGGCCCTATTCCTCCTAAACAAAACCATACACTTGAAAGGACCTGTGTGAATAGAAACATTTTTTTAAAGGTATTCCGACATTAACATCTGCTGCAGTTATCCTTTTCAATTGCATGTCACTGAACTAGTGACTAGAGAAAATGTCTCCGTTTTTCACTCCCGTGGAATCTAATAAAAATTAAACAACAAATAGTTCCTGTCCACTAATTTGATTGGTCGAGCAGCATTCCAAGAGTGCTGATATTTCACATCACGCCACTGGGACGTTTCAGTGTGCACCTCTCTACTCCAGTGTCCTGTCTGAAACGGTTACTACAGTAACGTTAGCAACCGGGCAGTGGTGGTGGTTATGTGGTTAAGGCGGTGGGTTACTGATCCGAAGGTCAGCGGGTTAATCCCCACTATCACCACTGTTGGGCCCTTGAGCAAGGCCCTTAACCCTCAATTGCTCAGTTGTGTAAAAAAAATATAATTGTAGGTTGCTCTGGATAAGAGCGTCTGCCAAATGCTGTAAATGTAAACATCATCTCCAGACATGGCATATATATATATATGTCATTTTTTCTTATTCGTATAACTTATTATTGTATGCATAAAACTAATTTAAAATTTGAACTCTCAGTGTGATGTATTGGTTAGCATGTCCGCCGCACAGCAAGAAGGTCCTGGGTTCAAGACCTGAATTCGGCAAGGGCGTTTCTGTGTAAAGTTTGCATGTTCTCTCCGTGCTTGCATGGGTTTCCTCCGGTTGTTCTGGTTTCCTCTCACAGTCCAAAGACATGCACATTAGGCTAACTGAATATTCTCAACTGCCACTAGTAAATAACAGTTGTGTGTTTTGGCACTGGGATGGTCTGTCAAGGAGTTCAGGACGTACCCTGCCTTCGCCCATTGTCGACTAGGATGGGCTCCAGCCTCCCCAGGACCCTAATAAAGAATAAAGCAATTCGGCAAATTAAATGAAATGGAAATATAATTACATTTGAAAATTAAAATAGGCATTTAAAATTTTTACCCTTTTGTCAAAATGACATATCTACACTTTAAAGTGTTTGGATACAGGCACACACATCCACAGTAACGAAAACAAGGGACGGAACCTATTTCAGCTGCGGTCGCAGAGGCACGTGTTGCCAACGGAAGACTTTTTCCCCCCTGAATTGACATGCATGCATATTCACAGGCTGCGTTACACACTCGGAGGATAGCACTGTTCACCTCCCTGTTTGCATAAGCTCAGAGATACCCATGAATGGCTAGTGTCGCATGCCAGCCCTCCCTCCCTTAAGAGCTCCACCAATTAGCATTAATGGGCTCCCAGCTGCGGGTGGCTGCACACACTGGCTGAGATTTGAAAGTATGAACTCGTGGGCGATAGTGATGCAGCCTGTCAAATGCAAGGCAATATTGTGAATCACACACGTTCTGTGTATGAAATGTACATTTATGAAAGCATCTAATAAATTATATGATTGTTTCAGGTCTAGAAACACTTCTAATCTCTAATAATGGAACTTTTTAAGACGTACCAACTACAGTCACATTTAGCGACGCACCTGACCGGAGGTTATGCACATGAGAAAATATACTACAGGGGAACAACATCATGTTTTTTTTAAATACACATATTTTATTGGAGGACAGTTTGGGTACTTGGCATTGATTGTAATACAGTTGTAACCTACTATTTTGTGTGCAAACAGCGAGAGATGTGTGCATTCGTGAGCACAGAAGACAGCGTATGAGTGAGTACAGGGCAGAAAACAGAAGTGAGGCGTGACAGAATTCCGCGTATGTTCATGTCGGCTGTAGAGAGGAGCCTCCATCTTCCTTTAAGACTGAGTGGCTTAATAACATTCAGACTCCAGCTAATCCTGTTAGAACAGATTTCTTTCTTTTTCTGAAATGAATTCAGTATACAGCTCACGAACCACTCACGTTCTATTCATCTGCAGGCTGCCTCTCGAAAATAAAAAAGAAATAAAGTAAAAAAAATAGGCATATACCAGTTAGTACATAGCATAGCATTCATAACAGGATGTAAACAGTGGCTTATTAATGCTTTTTATTTCACTGCATAAGCGTAACACTGCATTAGTTCGAGTATACAGAGGCAATACGTGGTCCGTTAGCATGAACTGATACCGTAGCTGCATGCTAAGTCGCAGCATAGTGTGTGTTCATTCAGGAAAAAAAATGTTTATCACCATAAAATCATTAATCCTGACTGTTATATGACAGGATGGTGTTGTGTAAGTGTGTGTACGTGTGTGTGTGAATGTGTGCATGTGCTGTACAGGATGTACAGAAGGTCAAATGTTCTCATTTCCTATTTAGCATGCAAAGCTAACAGGTGTGAAAATGGCGTCAGGGAATCTTCGTCATCCCAAAAAAGGTATCAAAACAATACCGTGTTGTGTCTGGAGTGCAAACGGAGACGGGAAACCGGCTAGCTATGATAGCATCAAAGGTTTGTGTGAGTGTTTCTCAGGTGTGAAGTGTTAGCATGTGGAGGAGTGTATGTGGCTCGTGTTGTGTTCATGACCACATGGAATTCAACTTGGAACTGAATTGTACTGAATTAAAAGGGGAACAGTTTGTAAAATAAAGAAATAAATGCGCCATGTGTATGTGCATTAGCGATATGTATGTGTTTATACTATTGTGTCACTGGGTTGATTTTTATAGACAGAATTATTATGATTATTATGATTATTATTAAGACTTGGAGGTGAGAAACGTCAGAGTACTCACTTGGTCATGAAGCAACATACATCATGTGGGCGTTAGTGTGTACACATATAGGCCGTTGACCTCACTTCCTGTTTAGCATGCACAGCTAATGGTAGCGTAAAGCTAGGCTTGTTTAGCCCTTCTTACTAGTCTCTGTACTTACTCATGCTAATCATGTCACCAAAAGAGACGATTATTTCAGCATCTGAGCAAATGCGATGGAAGTTAAGCAATTCACGGCGTACACTTACATCTGATGAGAGAGTCAGCGCTCTGGCTGTTCAAGTGTTCGTCATGGTACACAGTTTCAGTATGCGAAGTATCTAATAAAATGAGTCACCAGATGAACTGAGGTTTAACTGTAATACTTTAATAATGCTATTAGTAAATGTACTATAGTATATTCAGCAATATATTGATGTTTTCTAAGCGTTGATGAACGGACGCGGCGTTCTCGCTCTCTTTTTCATTACTGCGAATGCACAAAGCCGGGTTAGCATCAAGCAGCTTGGTTTATCAGCTCTGTAAGAATCAAATATTAACGCCTGATAACTTTTAATAAGAATGCATCCATGTGAGGAAGAAGAGGCCTCTCATGCTGGCGAACCTTTGTTTTTGTATATATATATATATATATTTTAAAACACCGCAATACACAAATTTCAACAGCAGATTAACACATGATCTTGTTCAGTTGTATGAATGAGTCAATGTGAAACATTTAAAATGCTCGCTGACATTTTTACTATATATTCCTAGCTTATAGCTTTCGTTTGGATGTGACATTATTAGCGTAGCACGGTCGGCGCATGGCAGAAACATTACAATGACTTATTGCTCATGTTTTATCTTTTTAACTGGCCGGTACAGATGTTTTGCACCCATTTCTAATGAAAGTAGGGTCTGAATAAAAGCAGCAGTACCTCTCTTCCTCCTCAGGATCGACACGCAGTACAAATAAGATAAAGCTACAGGCCTCATACACATCTGAGTCAGGGTCTCTCCAATTCTCCCGACCTAACTTCATTATTATTTTTAGATATATAGATGATTTCTATATCGGTAAAGCATTCGAGTTTCGTTCTTTCTTTTTTTTTTGTAATTTTTTATTAAATTTTTTTTTTGTAGTGTGTGTATGTGTGTGCTTGTGTGTGTAAAATGCAAAGGCTGGTGAGAGTGAAGAAGACTCGAAGCAAACCCGCACACAAGCGCCCTCACACGCTCTGATCTGCAAGCTGCTAGCACAGCGCTAACGTAAAGCTAAAAATCTGTACAATATCTTTAAATATGGTATTTACAGAAATAAACAGCGGGTTTTCACACTTCCACTGAAATAATATCACAAATAATAATTATAATAATAGTAATCATAATAAAAACAATCAAGGTCAGTGTCTTCCTCTTTTCTGACGAGCGAGAATATAAAGGCAACAAGCACATTGTGATGGCTATGTTTAGATTCCTCCGTCTCTCTCTCTCTCTCTCTCTCTCTCCACTGCCAACTGAAGAAATAAATTCACATTCCAGGATTAGTGGATTCCTTTCTTAGTCCCTTAGCGCAACTTACTGACCTATAACATGCTAAGACTGAGTACGAGGTTAGTGTTAAAAAAGTAAAAGGCAAAAAAAAAAAAGAAAAAGTGTTAGTCTTTATTAGGAGCTGCACCAATCAGACACAATCTCTGAGCACCGATGAGCATTAAAAATGTAAATGTAATAAAATAACTTCATCGAGGTGTTCAGGTGTATGCAGTTTCACTAGCTTGGATCGTATCAGCGTTTTTTTTGTCGTATTTTAGCGAGCAGGATGTGAGGATGAGCTCAGAGCTCTGCTACTAACAGCTGAGGTTTGAATACTCGGACCTCAGCTTTTGTTCTCCCTAAGCCTGCAGTAACGTCAGCTATTTCCAAGCTGAGAGAGTCGACATGGATAAAGAAACAGCGATTATGAGTGAGAAATACTGCAGCTCTGATTTATAGCTTTGGACCGTTGGAGCCTAAAACATCCCCAGCATCCCCTTCATTCCTTTAAACTCTCGAGATCACCTAGAGTTCCACACGGTGCATTCCTTACTCTCATTACTCCACAACTTACATTCAACTTACATTCAGTTTTACTGTAGTTACCCAATAATATGCTTTAAAAGAAATATAAATAAGTAAATAGGGGTAAAATGAGGATGGTGGCTCAGAGAGACAGCTGGTTAAAATGCCGCAGGTCATGTCGCAGCCATTGTTTTTTCTTTTCCTTCCCCAACAGGATTTGTGTGCTTAGCTGTGACTGAGGACCAAACACACCTTAAAATAAAAGCAAAAATATCCTAAAAGATTCTGCTCTTTCCCTTAAAATCTACAAAACCATTTCAGTCAGTCCAGAAGGAGATAACTGCAGCCACAGCCATGAAGATTTAAACGCTCTCGTCAGTGTTTAAATCGCACTGATCCGGTCAGGTGGAAGAAAAAAAAAAGCAGGAGTGACTCGAACCATCTCGGAATAATAAGTCGGAAGCTGTTGGAAGGAAATGTAATACACCTTAAATTCACCTGCAATTCTTTAGAACCCTCAACTAGATTGTTAGTCATTTTGAAAAGAATAACAAACAGAAAAAAAAATAAAAAGTGAGTGGCATGGGTTCGGGAGGTCAATAAGTGAATCCACAGTAAAATCAGCAAACATCCCACACTACCACGGGATACCTGCTGCCATTCTTCCCGTTACACTGAACACACCGCAGCTGTTGAAGGAATACTCCTGCATACCTTCAACCAAATCTCTACTTATACATCACGCATGTGGGATTAGATCGCGCTGATGAAAGGAAACCTGTTTACTCACCACATGCACATAAAAGGGCAGATGGAACCTTCACAAGTGTGTTCCAAGAAACTTTCAGAAACACGTCCAGAGCGAGACGCACTCTCGCAGTGGAAACACACTGATTATATCAGATCCATATTATGTATGTTAATTTTAATGAATTTTGGCAAACTGACCTCAGTATGACCTTGAAAAAAAAAAAAACAGGTCAAGGTCACGGTCATCAGAGCTCACGTTAAGGTTCGGACGGACTGATAGACGGTATTACCATATTCGGCTCCCTCTCAACACTCTGTGTTCACTGCAAAAACTCAGGTTGCAAAAACAAGATAAAAGTAATAAAATTAGTAATAGATTACTTAAAATAACGTAAATCATCTGCCAACAGAACAGAAAATTTAACTTGCCAAGATTTTACTTCATTAAAGGAATTGGTGGAGCCGGTGGTGTTGTGGTTAGGGTGCTGGGCTCATGATCGAGAGGTCGCCTGGGTAAGTTCTTAACCACAAGCCTCTGTCCACCCAGCAGTATAAATGGGTACCAGTAAAAAATACTACTGAGTTGAACTTTCCACCGTCATTTCGAGTGACAAGTTGAACTCCTAGTCGCTTCACGCTAGAGAAACTGGGCCTGATGAGTAGGCTTGGGTGTAAAAGCCCAACAGACTTTTTAAGATAATTAAGGAATGAAACGCTTTAAGTATACATGATAAAATCTAGCTGGGAAGAAGAAATATCTCGTCAGACAAAAAAACTAGCGCACGTCCAAACCGTGGTGTAGCTTTCACATGCACATACATTTATCCAAGGAATAAAACATGTTGATTTGAGAATTCTGAGCCACGCGCGGCTGTCATAGAATCGTCATAACGGTGAATTTTTAAAAATTTTTAAACGCCCCCCGCCTTTTTTATATTTTTATCCTACCTTTTATCTTTTTATTTAAAAATCTTTCCATTTAGTAGTTTTCATGCAATCGCAATAACTCACTTTTGGCACATGAATCCTTACAGCTCCTCATATTTACATGTGAGCGCTAACTAGCATATATTGCTTTATTTAAGCTATTTCGTCGTCCCTAGATTTCCGTTTTTGCAGTGATTAGAACACAACCACAGTTTCATCCTATTGCCAAAATGTGCCTGTGAAATATGGAACATTTACTTCTGGACTCCTTTCCCACCTCCCCTGAGACAGTTCTATTACAAGTCTATCTTTTTTTAATTTATTTTGAGTAAACAGGATTCCCTGTAGAGCTCATGTCTCGTACAACCCAACGTCTTGTACATTTTAGTGTCTTCCCTGCTTTAACAAATGCCATTCAAATAGTCATCTAATTAACAGCCGTCCCAGCCAAAATTACATCTTAGAGCAGCGAAGTCACTAAAATGCGCAGTGGGTTCTCCAGGACCAGAGATGGGAACCCGTGCTGTATAAAGCAGAAAAAAAACCCCAAACAAACAGAAAAGCTGTTAAAAGTCTTCGCTGTGTTAATGAGACACACTACAGATGTGCTGGATAGAGATGAGGTTGAAAGATGCTGGAGTTCTCCTTCAGGTTACTGCTGCTAAATTTGCATGAATTCATTAGCAGCCAATCCTCTGCCTGGAGATCCACTTTCCAGTACAGTGTAACAGAATGATCTCAGACTTCTCAGTACCCTCAGAGGAGATGATGAGCTACACTGATGCTGCACTGGAACTAAACTTTGAAGGAAAGTTGATCTCCAGCCAAAGGGTTGGTGCAATTTTAAGGATGATGCCCGTCCTTCGTTTCTTGTCTTCACTCATTCTTATTGGCCGAGGAAATCGATGCTGGCCTTGACCGTGCGGTTGGTGGCCACGTCGACGGCCATCGCGCGTATCTCGGTGTCGCCGAACTGCATGAGCGTCTGGATCTCGCGGCGTACCCCGGCTGCTGGACTCTCTGTGCCGGTGACGTCAAGGCGCAGGGTGCCACACTTTCGCACGCCTGCGTCTGAGATGAAACCTACATGCTCCCGTTCTGAGCAGTACACATGGATGACGATGACCTGCTGCGAAGGCTTGGCCGGTGTGTAGCTGCGCTTCACCGTTTCACCCAGCGCCACCGACTGGTCGGCTGATATGAATGTGTCGAAGACGTCAGTGCACCAGCGTGTGCCATCACGTACCAGCAGCTTCTCAGGTGGGTGCTTCCCCTCCACAAAGCGGTTGAGCACACCCACGCCGTAGGTGAGCGGCGAGCGGCGGACCTTGATCACGCTTGGGTCCAAACCGAACAGCACGGCTCCCTTCAGGATGGTCAAACCCACATCATGCGGGATGATGACACGGCTCTGCCCCTGCAACATGTCCTGCACCGCCTTCTGCAGGAGCGGCGACTCGGCAAAACCTCCCACCAAGAACAGGAACTTGATATCGGTCACCTCAGGCCTCCCAAACAGCTCCTCTGTGGGGAGGATAAAAATATATACAAATATAATTTTACTGCACATTTAATCACAGGAAAAACTAACAGATCCTTGCTTTCTTTACGTCCTTTGGTTTTGTTTAAGACGAAGCATAAACAGACGTTGCGCTGGGCCACCACTGAGCAGCCCACAGAGCGACCTACATCCTGACCGACTTACTGAACCAGGACGACATGCATCCCACTCCGGGTAAGAGCTGAGCACCATCTATTCTCCACGCCTGAAAACAGAGACTTTTATTTTGAATATTTTTTATACAGAAACATTCCTGCTTTTGTAAGTGGGGAGCTTCGCTCCAGTTTAATTTCACTATACACGTGGGTCAAGATAATAAATATGCTCTTCACCGGTCCCCTCTATCAATCTAGGGTACGGTAGGAAAATACTTTAAGAAAGAGATGATGTCTGTCACTTAGGGCGTCTCATTAACAGTTTTCCTGATAAAGAATTTCCCAGAAATTCTCGTGGGTTATAAAGGAGGGAACTAACAGCCTAATCCTGTTTCTGAGATATGACACAGATACTTACGGAGGTGCTGGATGATGTGATCGATGGTGGGCTTGAATAGAGCGTTCATGGCATCTGGGTTCATCCTCAACATACCCTGAGAAGACCACTTTACAAAGTCCACACTGCACACACACACACACACAAAATTTTCTTATAATACTATCGTAATATTATGATAATCGTTATATTTACATAGATAGGCACTTCCCAATAGGTCTAACTTGGGGATCTAAATACATCATTCATTTATTCATTTTCTGAACCGATTAATCCTAATTAGGGTCGCGGGGACGCCTGTGCCCATCTCAGCTGACTCCGGGCGAGGGCAGAGTAGCAGAGACCCTGGACAGCTCGCCAGGCCATCGCAGGGCAGAAACACGCTGACGGCTATGCAGCTGCTCTTTACGAAAATCAGCAATCGTTCTTTTACATGCCTCCCACCACATACATTGAGAGCCAGAAAAATTTGCAGGAAATTTGGCTTCTGCATTTAACCCATCCAAAGTGAACACACACACACACACACACCTGGAGAGCAGCTGGGGGTTAGGTGCCTTGCTCAAGGCCACTTTAGCCATGAAGGTGAAGGGAAGGTGCTGCTCACTCCTCCCAGCCGCTACACATTTTTCCTGCCGGTTCAGTAAACAAACCACCGACAATTTTGGTCCCAAACCAGCTTCTCTAACCATTCCTGTGGATCCTCCACTGTTAGTGGTTAAAAAGGAAAGGGCGAAAACCCAAACGGTTTAAAGCACGGGTGTCAAACAAGAGGCCTGCCAGTCAAGTCCGGCCCGCCAACTCATTTTACGTGGCCTGCTAAAGGTTACAAAGAATATGATTATCGTACATTCTTTGGACCAACCATTACCGTGAAACCTAATTCATTATCCTTCCACTAGATGGCAGCAGCCGATTTCAAGTAAACAGACAGTTATTCATGACTCAAGAAAGACTGCATGCTAGCTAATCGCTGCTAAGCGTCCTCAGATAATGCAACTGAATAAAGGAAAACCGGACAAATACCTAAACTAATCATTTTCCCATGCAGATTTCATGGTTGACCTTTTAGAAAAGATGTTCGGTGATTATTCAGCCCTCTATCACCTTTAAATTTACTGATGTGGAAATAAACTTGACACCCCTGGTTTAAAGACTTAAGCAGGGGAAACAGTGATGGAGTTTGGCGGAGCCTGCGTTCTTGGCTAAGCAGAGCTGGTTTAGACACAGCGAGCCATGACACAGCTGACCATAGCTTAATGATGATGCATTTGACAAGCTCATCATCCAGACGGGACAGATGCGTTCACACACTTTGTGCAAATCGGAAACATTAAAGAAGAAATAAATTCCTCAATTAATCCTTTTATCATGATAAAGCTTTTCACAGCAGGTTTCCTTAAAGCTGTAATGAAGGATTCATCAAACGACTACCTGTCTGCATATCTATATCCTGCACTGATGCATTCATTCATTACTGCCACACACACACACACTCTCTGTGTATCTTAGATGCCCTCTGCAAGCGGTTTGAGTGATCAAGTCACATGACACATTTGACTTCGTCCACACACGCACATAACTCTGCACACTCACTTGCTCTTGCGCAGTGCATGCTCCACACTGTGACCGCGGAACTTCTTGTAATAGTCGATGAAGGAGAAGGGCAGGTTGATGTTGAGGGGGTTGGAGCGGTCGGGGGCTGCAGCTCTTTTGCGGGACTCGAATGCTATCATCAGGTCGACCCACGCGGCCGGTCTCTTTATCTTAAACTGATCGATAAAGTCCTGACCAAAGATCTTACAGAGCAGCTTTTCAAATTCATAGTCGACCCCAATCGAACCATATGGACCACCTGGAGGAGATTGGGGGGGTCACAGACAGAGAGAGACAGAGAGAGAGAGAGAGAGAAAGAGAGAAAGAGAGAGAGAGAGAGAGAGAGAGAGACAGATTGGGGGAGAGAGAGACAAAGAGGGAAAGTGAAAGAGAGAAAAAAGAAAGAGCAGAAGAGAGGGATTGGGAAACAGAGAGAGAGAGAGAGAGAAAACAAGAGAAACAAAGAGGGAAAGTGAGAGAGAGAGAAGAAGAAAGCAGAAGAGTGGGATGGGGAGAGAGAGAGAGAGAGAGAGAGGAAAAGTGAAAGAGAAAAAAGAAAGAGCAGAAGAGAGGGATTGGGAAACACACAGAGAGAGAGAAAGAGAGAGAAAGAGAACAAGAGAGAGACAAAAAGGTAAAGTGAGAGAGAGAAGAAGAAAGCAGAAGAGCGGGATGGGGGGTGGGACAGTTGATGTCATGATGCAAAATTCCAATCATAGAAATATAATGCGTGTTTTGTGAAGTGTTTTAACAACACTATAATCAACTTTATAACACTATAATAATTAACACTATAATAATTACCTTTATATAATATAATAACACTAAAATCATCATGTGCTGAAAGGCACCTTCGTGTTGCTGATGCTGCTGAATAGTTTGAGTTTAATTATAGGCTGAAGCGCATAATTGTTTTAGTATAGAATTCATAGGAACTAGAAGAGTAAAACAAGGATCTTACGGTTTATCTCTTATGTTTTTAAATCATGACTGATCCAGGTGAGCGCTGAGAGTACGCGTGAGCAGGTAGAGTTGTGTAAGGGCGACTCTTTAACTCTTTTTTTAAATTTAAGTATATTCTATACAAAAACATAAAAAAATCAAATGAGATTTTAAAAAATTCGTATGTAAAAAATTTTAACCATGAAATAGGCAGGTCAGGTCAGGTGAGCCGAGCTAAGCGCTATGTAGCTAATATCGTCTACTTGTAAAGAAATGTAAGGAAACTGGATCTGGAAAGGTGGTTTAGTATATACTATGCAAAAACACGAAAAATACAAACCAAAACAATATTTTTATGATTTCTTTTTCCATTTTAAACCGTTATGATGATAAAGCCGCCTGCTCAAAGTGAACGTGACTAACAGTGTGTCCGATGGTTGGATTATCCACTCGGAATAATGCTTTTTAATCGCGAAATAGCAGACCAATCAACTTGTGCTATTCTACTGTATTAATAATTAACCTTAATACCATTAATAATTATTATATAATAACCAGCACCTTATGGTGGAGGGTGAGCTCAAAAACCCTCCAGTGTTTCAAAGTTGTATAAAAATAAGTTTAAAGATAATCAAATTATTATTTGCCCACATGAATCTTCATTCAGTAAAGAATTTATTCATTGTTATTTGCACACATGAAACTATGTGAGGAGGGAGAGGCAGCTCGTAGAACACTGGAGGTGCTGAGGGAAATATTTCCAGATCGGGGGATCTTGTTGCGTGGCGATATTGGGTGGTCGGCCCGTTCCCCTGACCTCCCCCTTGTGTTTTTTTCCTGTGGGTCTAGCATAAATCATGAATGTACACTCATCGACCCCAAACTCTTGAAGGCTTTTAGGTTGCTATTCAGCAGGAGATCGCCGCTGTTCCAGACGACATGACCCGTCAAGCCATGGCAGAATTCAGAAATCACCTTCAAGCGCGTATAGACAATGACAGCCAACATTTGGAGGATCATCTTTTAAACATGATGAAAAAAAACCTGCACTACATGAAGTTCCATTATATAGTAAATAATAATTTGATTATCTTGAATGATTTTTTAAATTCCTTTTCCTTTGAAATGAGAGAGGTTTTATTGGATCACTCTGTATATACTTAACTTGTGTGGCTTTTCCGCTCATGCCCATCTTTACTGTTTTCAGTATGAATGTCCAGTATCTTATTTATGACCCAAAACATACAATCAGGTATTATTACAGCCAGTTATGAGCTCAAAACAGAAAAGAAACACTTGTCAGAAATAAACCTGACAGTGAAAATAAAGAAATTGACTTGGTTAGCATGCAAAGAGTTAAATTTTTCCATGTTTGGTTCGAGTGAACATCGCTGCCTTTATAAATCCTGACCACACCCGCTTTTCTTTTGATCAGTGCCAGTTTTCTACAGAAAACAACAGGAATGTATTTATTCCACCCAGTCATGAGCCATTCAAACTTGTTTGCTCAGTTTAAATGAATTTCACCAGTTGGGCCCTTGAGTAAGGCCCTTAAAATATTATTATAGGCCCTTCAAATATAATTATAATAAGGAGGTCTGTTGTGCATTAAATCTAGGTATAAATTGTGTATCTGCATTAATTAAATGCATTTAAATTCCTCCTCCATCACAGTGATTTTTGTTGTTGTTATTTAGTGTACTTTTACGTTATCATGCCTTTAGTTTGATCTTTTTTTTTCCCCATTTTTCTCCCTAATTTTTGTCGTATCCAATTCCCACCCATCAAGTATTGCCTTCCCTATCATACGACCACCACCAACCCTGGAGGGGCGTAAGCATGCACCTGCCTTTTTTTGAACTGCTGCACATGAGTATTTGGGGGTGGTCTAGCACACTGGGAGGGCGCTATCCGCCATCTTTTAAGAATGAGCTCACAGGCGCCCATGATTGGCTGGTGATCGCTGTGAGTGACAGGGAAGTGAGTATGCCATCCCTCCCTCCCATGAGAGCTTGGCCAATTAGCTCCCATGAACTTGATAGTCACGCATCTTGTCGATGCGCCACTCGGGAGCCGTAGTTTTAATCTTTTAAAAAAAAAATTTACATTTTAAAAAGATATGTTTTATTTTTTATTAATTCAACATCTTTACACAGTGTTCTATAGTCATAATTAGACAATTTTCTTTTGTAATACGCTTGATAAATAAACATGGCTCACCCGAAGCTTTGTAGAGCTCCTTCAGGTGACCTTCGGGCATGCGGATCTGATGCACCGTCAGGTCCACTGTCCCTCCTCCGCAATCCACCACCACATATCTGTCACCTGGCGACAGGAAATAGAGGTCATCAGAAACACAACTCTGACTACATCTCGAACCACAGCAGAGCTTTTTAGGGAAATAACAGTGACGACGTGTTTAGATGTAGATATTTATGTTTATTCAGGCACTGGAATCCCCTCAGACACATAAACATAAGAATTTAGTCTATATAAAATCATGATGCAGCATCACTGCAGTGACCCAGGTCTGTTATTTTGGCTAAAACTTTTCCAGTGATCACTGTACTGTATGGTGTCTGGGATAGACAGCGTATAACTTTGTGCCATTGTTGCTCCAGTTGGATCGGTCGAGGCTCAGCAACATTAATGTGGCAATAAAATGAAGTCACATGATGATCTTAATGTACTGAGTGAGCAGGTTATCACATCAATGGACTTTTTCCTTTCCTGATGGCACGGATACAAAATGGTGACTCAAACAATGAAAGAGTGGTTCAGGGAGCACGAGGAATCATTTTCACCAATGTATTGGCACCCCAGAGTCCTGACCTTAACCCTATTGAAAGTTTTGGGGATGTGCCGGAGAAGACTTTATGGAGTGGTTCAGTTTTTCCCTCATGGATTCAAGACGTCGGCGAGAAATAGATGTAAATATTATGATGCCATGTGTTGTAAGGAAGGCTAAAGGGACTCCAAGACAATATTCGAGTGTGTAACTTTTTTTGGCAGGGCAGTGTGATGTTTTGTTGGAGCGCTTTTATCCTTGATTACAGTGTATAACTGCCATGGCATTGTTGCTTCAGTTGGTAAGGTCGAGGCTCAGCAACATTACACGGCAGGATGAGCTGAATGTACTGAACGAGCAGGTTATACCATCAGCGGACTTTTCTTCCCTAATGGTACAGATATAATGTTAATTATGGGGTGGCACAGTGATGTAAGGTTTGGCATGTCCGCCCAAGTTCCACAGTTTGTCGAGACAATGTCATGGCGATTCAACTCTGTAATAAACGCTACATTCAGTCCAACACAGTACTAGAGTGTAATTTTTTTTTTTTTGGCCAGGCAGCGTATATTTCTTCATGAACTATAAATCTCCCAATTCTGAAACCACAGCAAAACTGTCCTCAGTGTAACAGATTATTTCAGTGTTTAGTGATGAAGAAGGTAATAGCAAACCAATTTAAATTAAAACAAAAATGAATGAATACAATATTTCTAACCTTGGAATGTAAATGTAAACATAACAAAAGTGAAAAAAAAGGATGAAGGGGTAAAACTCGACTACTGAACCTATGTTGGTCCTTTGGCCGCCTTTTCTAGAGCACGTTATTAATGAGTAAACGTTTACAGAGGGGTATCTGTGTAACTATCTATCCATCCATCCATCCATCATTAATCTATTCACCAGTCTGTCTACCCATTTGTCTATCTTGCATTTCTCTATCCATTCATCCATTCATTCATCAATAAACCCCTCCCTCTATCCATCCATCAATCCTTCCATCCATCATCAACCTATTTACCAGTCCCTCTACCAATGTGTCTATCTTCCATTTCTCTCTAACTATCTATCCATTCAGCCATCCATCGCGCCATCTCACCATTCACCACTGTACCTGTCTTTCCATTTACAGACGGGTGTCATCTCTGATTTGCTGTAGAGGAAAATACATTTCATTTTCAAATGAAGACTAATTGCCGCGTCTTTACCAGGCTCTTAATCCATTTATTAAAAACCCTTGACTGGTGTGTTTTCTTTTTCCCTCTTGCAAGCTTTTAGCTTGATGTTCTTAATTCCTGGCCTATTGAATTATCATGAGGATGTTTTGATAGAGACTACAAAGCACTTCGCTCTGAATAAGGACACAAGATAAATTGTGCCGATGGAGATGTATTTATTTAGCCGGCATGGTTGAACTCCAAGTTTATCCCCTTAAAGCCCTTTTCACAAACATCCTGTGGTTTGTTTTGAGGTAGGAATTTAGTGGAGCTACGACAGCAGGGACTGGCGCAGGTTTGGTTGAGGTGGGCTTGAATGTTGCGTAGTTGTGTTCACATATAAAATGTGTGTTGTACGTCTGTTTGGAGAGGAAAGCGGTCAGGTCTGTAAGTCAGATTGTACGACGTTCATCTGAAAGTAATAGGATTGCTGTAAGAAAAACAAACAATCAAACAAAAAAACAAGTCCTACAACTTTTTGATTTTTTATTCTAACTTAGCCAAATTTCCACCTGTATTGCATTTCGGTTAGTGACCACCACCAACCAAACCAAAGATGCTGCCACCCACATCTTTACAAACTGTTTGCACCTTCAGGGGCAGATTAACACACTCAGAGGGAATGTCCTATCCGACAACCGTGATTGGCTGGTGACTGCTTCAAGTGAAGAGCCCGTGAGAGCTCGGCCAATTAGCTCCCATGGATTCCTGGCTGCGGATGGCAGCTTGCATCAACCTGGATCTCCAGGATGATAGCCAGACACGTTGTCCATGCTAGAAATTTGCCCAATTTTTGACATGCACCTGTTGTATACCTGTTGTGCGATGTATGTGACAGGGGCTTTCGAAGGAAAGTTTATTAACGACGAAAGAATATTTAATACACTTTAATACAAATTAATTAATACGAATTTTAGGACTTATTTGTATCCATGGGAACCTTGCATATATTAACTGATCTATACGTTTGTCCGGCAGGAGAAATTGAAAATTATTTAAAAAGAAATAAAATGAGGTAGTTTATATTTATTATCACGTTAAACATCAGAATGGGGGAAAAGCTGATCTTGGTGACTATCTGAAACTCCTGGGATTTTCATATACAGCAGTCTCAAGAGCAGGGGTCTCTATCACTGTTCCTGGAGAACTACCTACCTGAAGACTCTGGCTCCAACCCTGACCATCTGATAATTCACATCTGACCAGCTGAGTGTCGCCTTGGCTGGAGATGAAACCTGCAGGAAGGTAGGTAGCTCTCCAGGAACAGGGTTGGAGACGCTTGCTTTAGAGTTTACATAAAATGGTGCAAATGAACAAATGAATGAATAAATAGATCAGGGCATGCCTTGATGGTGGGCGGAGTCAGAAGAGAGGCTCAGGGTCAGGCTAGTTCAAGCTGACAGGAAGGTTAAGGTAATTTAATTAATCACTCGTTACAACTGTGGTGAGCAGAAAAGCATCACAAGATGTACCATACATTGAACCCTGAGGTGGAGAAGAACGGTAGAAAAGAACTCTGAGGAATGATGCAGGATACAGGGTCAATAATGTTGATACCTGATATCAGGATGGAGAGGAAAAATAGAAATGTTGATGTTATATTCTGATGCACCTAACTGCTTCCTCGTGATTGGGTAATGCATGAAAGAGAAGGTGCTACAAATAAATGCCTGGTGAGTGCACGTATACTGCCCAGCTAAAAAAAAAAAAACAACAACACACGGTAATATTTTGTTGGACCGCCGTAATCCTTGCTTAAAGCGTAATCTCCATGGCATTGTTTTGTCAAACTTAAACAACATCACATTTTTTTCCATCCAGTGTCGGGTTCATTTCTCACCGATGTCTTGAATCGATGAGGGAAAAACTGAACCCCTCCATACAGTCTTCTCCGGCACATCCGCAAAACTTTCAATAGGGTTAAGGTCAGGACTCTGGGGTGGCGATACACATGTGAAAATGGTTCCTCGTGCTCCCTGAACCACTCGCTAATTATCCGAGTCCCCAATTTATATCTGCGCCATCAGGGAAGAAAAAATGCATTGATGTGATAACCTGCTCATTCACTACATTCAGATCATCAGCTGACTTCATTTTATTGCCGCATTAATGTTGCCGAGCCTCGACCGGACCAACTGAAGCAACAATGCCCTGGAGGTGCTCCAACAAAATATTATAGTGTGGGACCTTTTTGGGGGGGGGCGGGGGGCAACATATCTGTGTGTAAGAGGAGGCAGGGTTTCATTGTGAATGAGATAAGCATTAAAGAATAACAGTGGCTCAGCAAGAGGGAGAATCAAAGGACCATGAAAAAAGAAGAGAAAAAATCTAACCGAGAGAAAGAAAGGAAATCAAAACAAGAGAGAGAAAGTAAATCAAACCGAGAGAAAGAATTAAACTGAGAGAGAGAATCAAACAGATAGAAACTGAGAGAGAGAGAAAATCAAACTGAGAGAGGGAGAAACTGAGAGAACCTAAAAGAGAACAAAATCAAACTCAGAGAAAGAAAGAAAATCAAACAGGGAGAAAAAGAGAATCAAACCAAAAGAGAGAAAGAAAATCAGAGAGAAAATCAAACTGAGAGAGAAAATCAAACTGAGAAAGAATCGATCTCAGAGAAAGAGAATCAAACCAAGAGAGAGAATCAAATCGCGTGAGAGAAAGTAATTCAAACCGAGAGAGAGAATCAAACTGAGAGAGAATCAAACTGAGAGAGAGAATCAAACCGAGAGAGAGAGAGAAGCAAACTGAGAGAGGGAGAGAGAGAGAAAGAATCGAACCGAGAGAGAGAATCAAACTGAGAGAGAATCAAACCCGAAAGAGAAAGAATCAAACCGAGAGAATCAAACTGAGAGAGAATCAAACTGAGAGATAAAGAATCAAATCGAAAGAGAGTGAATCAAACTGAGAGAGAGAGAGAGAGAGAGAGAGAGAGAATCAGACAGAGAGGAAGAGAGAGAGAATCAAAACAAGAGAGAGAATCAAACAGAGAGAGAGAGATAGAGAGAATCAAACTGAGAGAGAGAAATTTAAACAGAGAGAGAATCAAACCGAGAGAGAGAGAATCAAACCGAGAGAGAGAGAGAAAATCAAACCGAGAGAGAGAGAATCAAACTGAGAGAGAGAGAGAGAGAGAATCAGACAGAGAGGAAGAGAGAGAGAATCAAACCAAGAGAGAGAATCAAACTGAGAGAGAGATAGAGAGAATCAAACTGAGAGAGAGAAATTTAAACAGAGAGAGAATCAAACCGAGAGAGAGAATCAAACCGAGAGAGAGAGAATCAAACCGAGAGAGAGAGAGAAAATCAAACCGAGAGAGAGAGAATC
>JAOUQZ010000002.1:22992859-23004188 GCA_028564935.1 Neosilurus hyrtlii
CATTCATTCATTTTCTGAACCGCTTAATCCTAATTAGGGTCGCGGGGAGGCTGGTGCCCATCTCAGCCGACTCTGGTAAAGGGTGGGGTACACCATGGACAGCTCGCCAGGCCATCGCAGAGTCGTAACATTATCACTGAAATATATATTATCAGACAGAATCATTTTTAAAAGAGAGAAAATTAATATTCATAAATTAAATGTTTACGCTTCGCTTTGTAAAATTGAAATACATTTTTTTCATTGTTTCCACTGACTTCCTGTAAGACTTCATTCTATATTTATAAAGCAAGCAACAGTCAACTATAATAATACCTGGGGACATGACTTTGATTTACAGAGACAGCTTTATCTTTACAATATCTTGTTACATACAGTCATTATTTTTGGACCTCATGAGCAAAAGAAGTTTCCATCTCAGTCAACTCAATTTCTTTGTTCAAAACTAAACTTAAGGATTACCTTATAGAAAACAGACATAGTTCAACAGCAACATATGTAGTAATGTATATCTGTTCATGTAAAGGTTATGACTAGTCCTCCAGTTATACACCACTTGCCTTCCTACAGGGATAGAACAAGCCATTTGACTTTATTCCCACCAAATAATCTCTGTGAAAACTATTTACATGTTGTATACTTTACATATTAGGGAATAATCAAATTAATCAAATTCAACTTACACTCTCATCATGCCCAATAGCTGCTGTACATTATGCTGTATGTCCAATGAAAAGAAGTTTTATTATGTCACTAAGGGACAAATATGTAGAGCTGTCAACAGGTGTTTACTGAAGCCAGATGGATCAGTGAATCCAGGGACGTTATGAGAACATAAAACACATTATTCCTTCTTTTTCTGGCGTAAATTGTGTCACTGCTGAGCTTATATTTGTCACAGGCCTACACTTTAAAATAATAGAAATAATGGATATACAATTTATATATAGTTGTAATGCTCATCACCCCATCATGTGATTTTGACTGCGAAAAATAAACAATTTATATGCGGTAATCTAAAATTCACTGACCTTTCACGTGTCATGGGTGGGATGAATACGAAGATGTACTTTTAATTAGATCGCGGTGTTAGAGTTCCTGTCTGTGTAAATGTAATGACTACTGTAAATGAGAGCTTACGGAAATTGTACTAAAAGTCAGACAGAGAATGCGTATGTAACCATAACACGCAAAAAGTTCAGTGAACCCGTGTGTTCGCTCCACCAGTCCTGCTTTAGTACAATTTCCTTAAGCTCTCACGAAAAGTTCCTGTCTATGCAAATGTAATGACTACCGTAATATTACGATAAAAAATTAGAAAAAGGTAGGTTGGGCTTTTTACAACCGAGCCCACTGACTCATGAGGCCGGTGCTTATCCCCGATGTCCGTAGTGTAAAGTGAATGAGAGTTCAACTCCTCCTGGGTGGGACGCTAGTCCATCAAAGTTTACCTTCCCAATATTTTTATTGGTACCCATTTACACTGCTGGGAGGACAGAGGCACACTTGTGGTTAAGACCTTGCCCAGGGACCTTAGCATGATGGACTGAGCTAATGGGTATTCAAACCCACCACCTCTCGATCATGAGCCCAGCACACTAACGACTACACCACCAGCTCCATTAGAATATTACTTCACTTTCAATTACAATTTCCTTAAGCTCTCACATATCTAGTAATAATAACATGAACTATATATAGCTCACGCACACTAGGACCGAGTGCGCACTTCTGGACTGCTGACAGACAAACACACATACAATGTCCTGCGGAACAAAAATCGGTGCATCACAGGACCTTCTGCGTTGCTCACACAAAAGGTAATGGGGAAAAAAAAGACAAAAATGATAACACACACACGTTACACAAATAAAACTCTGTCATGAGGGGTGTCTATTTACTTTTGAAATGTTTTTGTATGAAAAAAAACATTATTTTATATTCTTAATTATATTATATATTATAATTTTTGTATTTCTGTGCAAAGGTGCAATATTGTTACATCCTTAAAAAAATAATAATAAAATGAAATCAACAGCAGCAGCAAATCACCTTGAAATACCAGCCTTCATACATCTTTTTTTTGCTCAATCAAACAGGGAACCCCACACACACCCACACACACACACACACACACACCCTCCAGTGAAAAGAGCAATAATCAAAGGTAAAATAATATAGTCACACAGGGAGGAGGAAGTAGAGAAAGAAAGATAATTATGGTACTTTATTAGCTACATGTAAATATCACTTGTGTTCAGTATCACATACTGCCGAACACAGTCCATTCCATGCCACCTTTTTACACTCCGGCATACCGGCATGCTTTCTTTAAGGTTAAATTAACGTCCTTTAAGATTTCCTGTACACAAACAGAAACATGAGAGGCTGCTAAGTGGGGACAGAAACAACCAATGGCATTGAAAGCATCAAAATTAAATAAATGAATCCTGAATGACACGTTGGTTGAAGCTGGGTGTTAAACTGCCCGTCTATATGCCACCTCCATTTAACGAGCATTTATTAACGACGGTTCCTTCGGGGCCAGGCAGCACGCAGAGCCATTTCCTGATGATGTCCTTTACTCTGAATGCGTGTATTAGAAAATACAATCAACAACACATAATGTGAGGATAAACACACACACACACACACACTAAGTGATAATCACCCAGCATTGATGAGAGAAAGCGCGAATGTGAAATTACACATTCGCAAAAATCAGTCACACACACACAGACACACACACACCCTCGGAGGTCTCCTCGCAACCCCCCAACCCCCCTCATCACCTCTGATCTCGACGTCAAAACAAAATGTCATGTGTTTGGATTGCTCTTTGATTTGACTGCCGCTGCCTGCTCTTTTTTTATTTTTTTTATTTACGATGTTCCAGACTTTAAGGAATTGATTATATATTTTTCCTTTCTTCAGCCTCCAGCAACGAGGGCAGGTTGGCAGACAAATTACAGGCATCGGAAACAAAGAATCAAACGAGTGAAATATGGCGGTCATTAGAGCTGATTCACTCTGTTCTCCATCCGTCTACAGGGAGACAAATTGTTTTCATCTATTTAAATGTAAATTGGAAATGAAGCAATGCTGTAATTTTCATAACTTTAGATTTAAAAGCGAGAATAAAATAGTATTCAGCACTGCATGAAATATGAAAAAAAAATCGAAATAAAGTTAAGTTCAGATTAACATCTGCGAAATCTCTTTCATCAAAATAGAATATATAGATTTATTTACTGACTAAAAGTGAAGCTCTCGATAGACGTCTGAGCCTGGGTTTGGCTTTCAGTAGCTGATTTTTAAAAGCCCAACAGACTTTTCCTTTACCTCCCTGTCTTGTTAGTTTAATTATCCGCTTAACGAGTTCATGTTCTGTGAAGCTTCTGATTTCAGTGTTTGGTCCACAAACTTTTATCTACTTGCAAGTTTGTCTGCCTATCTCAGTTAAATCGTGTATTAGTTTTGTGGGAGTCTGAGCAGCGGTGTATGAGTCATTATTTATAATTAACCTGTTTTTATTTATGTATTTTTTGTGCTGCCTGTCATCATGCAAGTCAGCTGTACATAACAACCAATCAGCATCATCTCAGTGATGCAGCAGCCTTATTGGGTTTCCTATAGTGGGCACCTGATGGACACGGGACAACCATCCATAATCCATGACTATAAAGTCCACACGCAAGCTCTGCTACAATTCATTCATTCACATTCAACTGCAGTGAAATGAAAAACTATCCATGGTGCTAGGGGATCTCTCCCACACACACACACACACACACACACACACACACACAGTAAGAGGGTCAATTAAGCCTGGATCTGCTCAAGGTTTCATGTTGTCTCAAGTTTTTCTAACCAAATCTGCTTTAGGAAAACATCTGTGGTTAAAGCTGCCACATAAATAAAATTAACTGAAATGATACGAAAAGGAGTGTAGCTAATCCACCTAAAGGCATATTTTCAGGATGAAACCGGAAAAAAGTGGAGGTAAAACCACTCTTCTCTCTTTCACAAGAACACATGGAACTTATACTCAGTGTGCCATCGAGCCACCTATGAAAAAAAAATAGCTCAGTCTCTTTCTTGATCTAAATGTGGTTTAAGGAAATGGTTCTGTAATTAAAGTTGATTTAAAAAAAAAAAAGAGCGAGACACCACAATGTATAAATCGACGTGTATTTAAAAAAAAATAAAAAAAAATCACCCCATATGTAGTCTGGAGGAATGTCACATTCAGTTAAAGCCAAAACAAATACAAATATATGCTAGCTCTTATTTATATACCTAGCAGACTTGAATGATAAAATGGGTTCCATCCAGCCATCAAATCAATCCCCCTCTTCGGAGGACCAGCAGAACCGCGAGAGTGGTTAATGCTAAAACGGTTTATTGGCGAGGATAAAAATGAGACGGTTCAGTGTGACAGTGTTGGAAGAAGACAGCTTTCACAGGGGCTGTTAAAACCTCCTGCTGCGAAACCGCAATTCATCACGCCGGCTATGGGAGCTGTACACACTAGAGATGGTCCAAAGAGGGACCAGAACAAAGGACTGGAGAGACACACACAGAGTAAGAGGGGGTTTTCAAGCACAGTGGCCACCAGCATTAGCAGGACACACCAGCATCTTCTTTAATGGGAGAGAGGAAGCATTGTGATTGGCCAAATCAGGCTTTTCTAAAGCACATAATGCCAGAGCACTACACTGCTCAGCTGTGGGGCTATTTCCTGTTTGATGGACAGCGCTGAAACGCCAAAAAGGAGTTTTAGGAGCTGGCTGTGAGAAACGACCTCAGACAAGCACCCTCTGGCAGTCTGAGTCACAAACACAAGTACAAAACATTACAAGAGACCTGAGACATGGACTGTACCAACGTGTGTTCAAAATTTCTTGTTAAATTTTTTTTTTTTTTTAAAACAGCAGCAGCAACAACAACAAAAGCCGAACAACTTTCTCAGAGACGAAGTATGAAGCTGCAAACCAAGTTAAAGCTTGTAAAGGTATAACTCTGTGAAAAATATTAATGTGGGAAATATTAAGAACATAGTAACACTATGTCATTCTCCAGCGTTCATAATTACACCACAGTAATATGTCTATCCAATGCCACCTCTAAATTTTAATCGGTACTAAATGGATCTGAGTCTGTGGTGCATGGAAATTGTTTAAAATGGGATTAGACAAGAGTGATTTGGGTACACCAGGGAACAAACATCCTCGCTTAGGGACAAAATGTGCTTGTTTTCATGCTCGAAAAATGGGAAGTAAGGGGTTAAAGTGTACCATTATAGGTCATCCTTAAATCATTATTTGGGTGAATGTAACACGTTTAAGTGATAAAGATGCTTATTTTAACATAAATGACCATAAAAAGCACAAAACTGGGTAATTTTATCCTGTGGATTACTAGCTAGGGGCTGAACCAATGGTGAACAGTTTTTCCCCCGATGCTACATGAATTCCTTGGTCCGTTTTGTCTGCGCAAGTAAACAAGCAGATCTATTCAGTGAGTGATATTTTAGGTGGAAAAAAACAAGTTCAAGAAGCAACTATGGCTCGCTATTTCAAGAAAATGGATGCAAGTGGTTACCTATTTGAACCAGAGAGGGAGGAGTCTTGTGGAGACAGTGAGACGTCACATTCTAGTGACTCTGAGGATGAGAACACTGCCAGAGATGAGCGTGATGGTAAATCCAAAATGGCTTACGCAGTTAACGTTTTTTGTCAACTCTGTTTTCCTGTCGTCAGTTACTTTAGGAACAAAAAAATAAATGTTTTCCACGAATTCTGCGCTTGTTGTTTGTACAGCTCAGCACTGGATCAGCGACGTGGCCCAGTCAACCCGACGAGTTCACGTCACTACCAGGCTGGAACAACTAATCAAAAAAGGCAACCATGAAATCTGTATGGCCATATTAATGTTTACATTCTTACGTTCATATAATCTTCCCTGCTTCATGAATAGCTAGCTGTTTACTTGAAATAGTTTGGCTCCACCTAGTGAAAGGATGATGAATTACATTTCAGGCTAATAGTTGATGCAAAGAATGTATGATAATCATATGCTTTAAAATTTTATTTTTGTGTGGCAGTAAGGGGAGTGAGCTACACCTTCACTTCCACCACATTCATGGCTGAAGTGCCCTTGAGCAAGGCACCTAACCCCAACTGCTCTCCGGGTGCCCCCAATTGTGTGTGGAAGCCCACTGCACCAAGTGTGTGTGTATGCTCACCGTTTACGTGTGTGTGCTCACTTTGGATGGGTTAAATGCAGATGCAATATTTTCCCTTGTGGGATTAATACAGTAAAACAAAATCAGCTCTTGTGGGCCACATGAAATGAGTTGGCGGGCCAGATTTGGCCTGTGGGCCTTGAGTTTGACACCTGTGCCTTATTCACAGTGCATGGAGAGATGAAGCATGCAGGCAGGTGAAAGCACAGAGCCTGTGCAAGCCCTTTAAGCAAGCATTACAGGATCAACTTGCAACAACAATTTACCAAAAAAAATCTATTCCCATGTAACATTTTCTGAGACAGATTTCTTCAGGCTTGGCAACACGTTGGAAGTTTCTCATTTGGATTCAAAACTCACAAAACAAGATGATGAATATTTAAAGGGACTGTGTCATTTTATCCAAATTTACTTGCTGAAAAATGTGTGTAAATATGCCATAAATGTCCAAAATAATAGTCTAAATTTGTTAAACAGACTGTCAGCTTGCAAATCAAGAGGACATTTTGTGTCCGATGTGGAGCGGATGGAAATAGACAGGAACAGAAGCTTTGGGAAATCCTGTTGGGCTGAACAGTTTTCAAAGAATGAGATCACACTGCAAACCCCTAAGAAATTTTATGCATGGACCTGATTTATGTCCAGAATCCTTTGCAAACCAATTTTCCTCTATCTGAACGATTATTCCTTGCCTGAAAACATCACTCATGATCCCTAGGCTATTTTCTGTAAACAATAATCATGACACTGCCTCTTTAAGGCTGTTACACAGGTCAACTTGCGAAGATTACTGCATGGTGTTGTGGGAAACATTGCCGTCGCAAGTTAATCATGTTACGCTGGCTTTAAAGGGCACCGCAGACTTGTTAAAAAAAAAAAAAAACCTGTAAAGTTAAAGCCTAAAAAGAAGAATGTGTATTTTTTTATTTAAACATATACAGACACTGCGTAGATTGTAAAAAAAAAAAAACAACAAACTCTTAGATAATCCTAATTAGTATTTGTATATGTAATGTGTTCCACATCAGCCAAAAAATAAATAAATCTTTGAACTGTGAAACAGAGCAGATTACTGGGTTCGTCGCAGCCCGAATCTCATCACCGTTTCTCTTCCTCCTTTCACTACAAGCACAAAACGCAGTGGTGCATCACCTTCCCACCTCCCTTTCCTCTCTCTTTCAATCTTTTCATCCTATGTTCCTGCCCTCCACACTGCTGTTCTCTCATCGTGCTCTCCCTGCATGGGTCTATCAGGCAGCAGGGCAGTAGAAAGCTGATTCATCCATCAAAAAAAAAACAAAAAAAAAAACAGAAAGAAAGAAAGAAAGAAAAGAGGCCATGAGCTCCGTCTCGCACACCTGGTTCATCCTAACACTGTTTACATCCCCTACGCTTTACTCACCCAAGGTCTCAAGCAAGCCTTGCTCTGTATTTAATACTTTCACAGGTGCAGCGGTTCCTTGCATAACTGTGTCATAATTAAGTAATTATCACATAATCTGTTACCAGGTTCACTTTTTATTATCGAATAAAACATCTTGAGCAATGAGTATTAATCTAAAAAAGTCTAATATTGTATGTAGGTATAGACACACTGAGAAATAATGATCCTGAATTTAAAGCAACATGATTTTCTTAATATCAGTGCACATCCTCCATTCCATCAGCAATTCAGCAGAAATAAATAAATAGTACTGCAGATTTGGCTGCTGAAAGGTTTGTGAAATTTTGTCGGGTGGTATAAAGATTTAATGATGTGCCCTCCCTATCAGCTTAAAACTGTTTTCTACTGACAATAACATTCTATTCATTCATTCATTTACTGAAATTTATAGCTTTCTCCTTAAGGCCTTTCTCAGCCGACTCTGCCTCACACCACGCACACCTCGACAGTCCATCACAGGGCCAATCATTCATACTCACACTCACACCTGGGGGGAAACATGACCGCTTAATCCTATTAAGGTCGTTAGGAGGTTGGAGTTTATCTCAGCCGACACAGGGCGAAGGCAGGGTACACCCTGAACAGCTCTCCAGACCATTGCAGGGCAACACACTCAACCATTCACACTCACACGAACCTAGGAGCAATTTGGAACAGCCAATTAGCCTGACGTGATTGTCTTTTGACTGTAGGAGGAAACTGGAGTACCCAAACTGGAGGTCTCCACACAGAAACCTCCTTGCCGAGCCCGGGACCTTGTTGCACTTAGGCGGCCATGCTAACCACAATAACATCACAAATTTACAAATGAAACGGAAGTGAATCCGGTGTCTTTTGGTCTTTAGATTTTAATGTTACCGAGTTATCATTTTCACTGCTCCTTAATCGATGCCAATATTAGCTACATGATTAATCTTAATTTACGGGGCGGTGTTACAGTTGGTTGCCTAAATAAAATATTAATATAGAGGGAGATCTGGTGTACTGAAGGATAGTAGACATGAATTAGGTTTGTACTACAAATCTTGCTAGTAGTTTGCAACAGGATGTCGATCTTCAAAAACTGTTCAGGGAAAAAGGTCCTTGTTGCAATCCATTCCCATCTGTTCCATGTCAGATTAAAAAAAAACTTTAAACTACTTAAGGAAAGTTATTTAATAAACAGAGACTAAAATTTTGGGCATTTACTGCATATTTATACCACTTCTGGGCTTTTGAATTTAGGTAACGATAATGACTCAGCTTCCACCAGAGAGGCATATAACTAGAATAACATTTCAGACTTTTGTAAACTGACTGTCCTGTGATATGGGAACAAACTGTTAAAAAATTTGAGCTAAATCATGAAAGACAATACATTTGCTGAGTACATATTATTCAGTTGCTTAAAACAATGAAGCAAAAAGTTTGTTTACCTGTGAACAAAATCCTCACACCACTTAAACACCCCCCTACCCAAGTCCTGGAGATGACACGATTTTGAAACATCTAGGTCAAAGGTCAAGGTCAGATCAAGGTCAAAAAGTTTAGATTTTTAAGCACTAATAATTTTGAAACGAGTGCCGGTCAGCACTTATGTCTTTCTTAGTCTTATATGGACTTTCAAGTGAGACAATTACCTTTGCCCTTGAGTGACCGTGAGCGGTCAAATGCCAGCCATCTTATAAATCCTTAAAAAAAAAAAAATTCCCCCCAACTTGGTCATGTTCTACAGAACATATATCCAGATGAGTACATGGGTAATTCAAACCTGTGTGGTGGAGGATCCCTGCACTCCATGACTGTACCTCTAGTTTCACACTTGTTGCCATTGTATAAGAGAGAATAGAACACTAAAGATGGAAATATTTCCCTAGATAGTGCACCAATCAGATAAGGCTGTCTATTGATATCGTCTATTGACCTGAGACAGCGCACCTAGCCTGCCTCCGGTTCAAATAAGTAAAAATAATTAATAAAAACTTGCTTCGGTGTGATTTTTTTTTCATATATTTCTGTATATTATATTATTTTAGTATATACTAAAAGAATTATTCACCTCAGGCTTGGTGGACGTTGCTGAATTAAACTATCCAGCAACATCCGCCTTGCCTTTGTGCCAATAATTGTTATATAGAGTACTACGGTATAATATAATATAGCATAGAACAGAGCAGTACTGTACAGCAATGACAAGACGAGGGGTGAACCTTAGTTGCCAGGGCTTCCACCGTCTGCCTGCAGGTCTTCTCAACCTCCAGGTTCTCCTGCATACTGCTGACCTCCTGCAGCACCATGTGTGACACTGGAGACACATACAGACACACAGATAAAACTTTCAGCATTTTATATCCCATAAATATTTCTGCATTCATGACTGCAGTTGCGTTCAGGTTTTTTTTTCATCATGCAACAGAGCAGCAGTCGACGAGCCCAAAACGCCTCCTCAGGACTTTCCGTTTATTTAAAACACACCGTGGCTGACCTCCCAGCGGTGCTTAATTGTATTTCATATACACCTGATTGTACTGGTACACCTCTCTAATTAAATGTGTGCGTTCAGGCTGATTAAACTCATCCTCGGTGATCAATAGACTATTGCTCTGCCTGTCACGAGATCTGCTTACACACCCCGTTAAAATGAAAAGTGCCCTGAGAATTCGTTTGCATTGATGGAAATTATACAGTAAATAATTTATTACCCTTAAATACTCTGAATGTGAAATTATCACATGCCTCATTTGAATACTCAATTCTGATTGGTCAATCAAGGAATTCAGCAAATTTCTGGATAACAGACCTTTGTTGTGATCATTAGTGAAAACAGGGAAATTATTTTTAAATCTATATTTCGGGAAATTATTGATTTCTTCACCAAGTAGCTGCGTGAAAAGAGCAATAATGTACCGAATGAGTTAAACCACTTCAGGATCATTCAGTACCTGTGCTATACAATGGGGTCCTGCATCACCCTCACAGGGTTTGTTATACACAAATGACCAGCTCAGGGTACATGAACAATTATTTAATATAATAAATGCACTGGATGCTAACTTAATTAGCCATCAGACACAGTGTAGGTGGAAGAGTGTGACCTAATCAGTCGTACAAAGTAATGTTTTTGTACAGGAGTGAACAGTCAGGGTTTATGATTATAGCCTACACCCTGAACAACTCGCCAGACCATCTCAGGGCCATCACACACACACACAGGCAACTTGGAACAGCCAATTAGCCTGATGTGTGTTGGAGGAAACCCATGCAAGCACAGGAAAAACATGCAAACTCCACACAGACACACCCCAGCCTGGCTAAGCAGGGCCTTCTTGGTGTGAGATGGACGTACTAACCACTGCACCACTGTTAAACAGCAATGAAAACAAAAACACAAACAGCAAAAAAAAAAAAAAAAAAAAAAAACACACACACACACACACGTGAAATTGCATAAAAACGCACGAAATTGCACAAAATTTCACAAAAACGCTGGAAAATGCACAAAAACGGCCAGAAACGCCCAGAAATGCGAAAGGGGGCATGAATTTTGCACGAAATTGCACAAAAACACACGACAATGCACAGAAATGCACAAAAATGAACGAAATTGCACACAAAATTTCAACAATTTTCATGCGTTTTTGTGCATTTCTGTGCATTTT
>JAOUQZ010000002.1:23017840-23030935 GCA_028564935.1 Neosilurus hyrtlii
AGAACATGCAAACTCCACACAGAAACGCCCGAGCTGGGAATCGAACCCAGGACCTTCTTGCTGTGAGGCGAACGTGCAAACCACTGCGCCACCGTGTCGCCCTCCTAACACTTTCAGACAATATCAAAACTTGGGGAGGGTGGGGTCGTAACGTAATGGTTACATGACATTACATCATCGATGGCGTCATCAAAATGAATTCACACTGAAACCTTATCAGGAGTTAATTTTTTTAGGCAGCGTCGAAATCTTTATATTTACTAAAGTTGGTTTAGCTGGTTTGGTTGGTGACTTAAACTGACCTGATGTGTTCTGCCAATAAATAAATATAAATAAAAAGCTTCAATAAAATCACCAAATAAATTTGTAGCGAGTATATTGATTTTATTTGACTGATAAGGAGTCTCTGGGTGCAATATGTTTGTGTTAAATGAGAAAGTATTTAATCTGGTTTGATTTGACTCAAGCTGTCACCTCAGATCCCAATCCAAATTCCCCTCAGAGAAACTCATTTGTGTCTCAGTTGGTCCTGAAGTGGTCCACTTTTTTGACAACTTTTACACAACACACTATAATAGAAAGACACAGCGTAGGTGCAGGTAATAAACTGGCCCCTGCGTGTATTTCGCTGATTGTTAAAAACCTTCTAGTTGCTGTTTATGTCTTAAAACTTCCCATTTACAGTAAGTTCAGTTAGTTATACAGTACACATGTTCCTGAAGCAGTGCCTTTAAAGCTAGCTGTTTCTTTTAAAGCTATAGGGAATATTTATACCGTGCATGTTTTCATACCTTGAGCGATGAAGTTCTTCTCGAACTTCTGCAGGAACTCCAAATACAGCAGATCATCGGAGGTCAAAGCTTCTTCTCCTACAACAGCCTTCATCGCCTGCACGTCCTTCCCGATAGCATAGCATGCATACTAAGGAGAGAGGGAAGAAAAGAAAGGAAACAGAGATCACAGGCCAGCACATATCGTCCTTTATAAAGGAATGTCACAAGAGTACTGCGGGGAATCATTCATGAAGCAGGAGTTGGAAGAGCAGTGAGCTTACCAGTTGGTTAGAGACGTCCGAGTGGTCTTTGCGGGTCATGCCCTCCCCGATGGCAGACTTCATCAGACGGGACAACGATGGCAGGACATTGATTGGAGGATATATCTTTGAAAAATAAACAAGTAACATCAATTTACAGGATGTAAAGATGAGGTCATAATTCTGTACTTGTCACAGGCCTTCATACAGACAACAACTTTCACATCAACTTTTATGGTAGAGAGGAGGGGGACAAAAGGATGGTGTGGGAACAACCGTTTATAGCTACTAAACAAATGAATAACACTAACACGCTTTAGAAATGTTCCACAACAATTAAAACATATGATCTTTATTAGGCATGTAACAATTTACAAAAGTCATGTTTTGTTTCGACTGATTCACAGTTTAATTTTTCTTTTCTTTTTATCTGCTAGTATTTAAATATTTTTTTATATTTGTAAATGTTGCAATACAATAACATAGCTTATGTAAATTATTCCGGAACAAAGGATAGACTACTAAGCCTTTTCTTAATAAATATTTATAAACCTCTGTGAAGGCTGTAGTCAGGTTTAAATATAAAACAACTACCTCCATGTGATTTGCTTGTCTTTACCCTTCAGCAGGCTGCACTTTTCTTTTCTTTTTACAGCTGACTCAGACTTCCTGTTAAAATCTAGAGTACCAGTCAAAAGATTGAAAACTGAAGACCTTCTAGTTCACCTCGAATGAATAGGTGTGTCCAAACTTTGGCTGGGACTGTAATAAGTCATTCACAAAACAAATCTTTCCCATTTTATCTCTGTTTTCGTGGCCTTCATGCTGAACGCCAACACTGCCACTCAGTGGAACTGTTAAAGAATGTTATTGTGGGATACAATAACTTTCGATTGTACATTACAGCTTTCTACCCAATACCAGAATACAATAATTCTGCCAAAACTGCCTTAAGGCCCAGCAACTCCCCATATAAAACAAAACGTAAAAATCTTCCAAAAAAAAAAACATTTAAATACATCATCCTGTCACAGTGTTAAAGAATCCTTTAAAAAATTCCTAGATCCAGAATTTGATTGGAAACGTTTCCAAAATTGAGTCTTCCATGCCTAACACAGAAACTGGAGGCAAAACATTATGGTTGGAAAACTGCTGTGAAATAGAAACTTTACAACTTGCTAAAAACTATTTTGGCTCAGAGCTGTAACTTGTTTTCACATTAAAGAATTTGACACATTACTAATTACTCTTCATACACAAATATATACGTAAGGAGGGAATAAAAGAAGCAAGTAAGTAATGCTGGTCGAAAGGAAGGAACTAGAATGGATTTAGAAATGGGGATTTCACCCAGTCTCACATTCTTAAATGTCCTCTTGTTAGATCACCCTAGACATATGCGAACACCACGTCTAATTATGAGTAAATATAATGTGTGTATTTCCATGAATAATCTGACCTGTCTGTTGTGCAGCTGCCGATCCACATAGACCTGACCCTCTGTGATGTAACCAGTCAGATCAGGGATGGGATGAGTGATATCTAGAAATGGACAGACAAACAAACAAACTGGTAAGATAAAAAAAAATCAAATGATGGTAGAGCTGACTGAAACCTCGAGCACGTTCTAGGTCAGTAGCGTGTGGTAGAATGTCACAGAACCGGTTTTTCACCACATATTGATTCAAAGCGAGCGAAATGCAACGTTGACAAAACCATAACCATTTTAGCAGCTGGCCATTCTTGGAAGAGCAGTCTACACTAAAAGGCTGTGATTTTTTTTTGTAGCATGACAGGGGTATATAATAGAGACAGAGAGGTTTTCTAATATGGCTATAGTGGAGGGACGCCCATTCAGGAAGGCATGCTGATCTTTTACAAGGATGTTTCTATAGTAACCGAAGAAATGGAGAACGCTCATCTCTCTTGTTTTGTGAGTGGAGAATCGATACAGAAGCATCACATCGCTCACAAACTGCTCTGTTGGGAGCATGGGAGGCTCCAGCAATACCTGTGGTGAAGCTGAAGTTGAAGGCCGGGGTAATTTTGCCTTTATTGCAGCAAGTTTGACTGCTGATTGGCCAGTTGAGGGTGTGTGTGAGTGGTACTGTAATTAGAAATGGTGATGACTGCAGTGTGAAAGTGTGTGGTTGAGTCATTAACCCTCTTGAATACAGCGTGTGTGTGTGTAGAACTTATCAATGGGCAAAGCAAAATACAGCATACTGTAGGGTCAATCATGAAGAAATGTCAGAGTGTGTGGTCGTGTTTGTATTGTTGAGTGTGTACCATCATTAGGCATGGTGAGGATGGGGATCTGTGTGATTGATCCATTTCTGCCTTCCACTCTGCCGGCTCGCTCGTAGATCGTCGCCAGATCGGTGTACATGTAACCAGGGAAACCACGACGGCCTGGCACCTCCTCTCGAGCAGCGGACACCTACACACACACACAAAATTGTGCACTGTAAGTACTCATTATGAGCACTAATTGTGTTTAAC
This sequence comes from Neosilurus hyrtlii, assembly GCA_028564935.1. Classification (NCBI taxonomy): domain Eukaryota; kingdom Metazoa; phylum Chordata; class Actinopteri; order Siluriformes; family Plotosidae; genus Neosilurus; species Neosilurus hyrtlii. The sequence continues at coordinate 23,021,376 of JAOUQZ010000002.1, forward strand.
AGTGTAAACACAAACCCTTAGATATAATAAGCATGTTTCAATTTATGCTCAAACACACAGACACATTAACAGGACAAAAAGGGAATTATACCAGCATTATGTCCCGTATTAGGGTCGTGGCGAGGCTGGAGCCTAGCTAAGCCAACTCTGGGTGAAAGTAAGGTGCACCCCGGACAGCTTGCCAGTTCATCGCAGGGCCAAAAACACACACTATTCACACTCACTCATGTCCAAGGGTAATTTGGAATAGCCAATTAACCTGATGTGCATGTCTTCGGCCTGCGAGAGGAAACCCACACATGCAAAATCCACACAGAAATGCCTCTGCTGAACCTGGGATCTTCTTATGAGGCAGACGAGCTAACCGCCACACCATTGTGATGCCCGCAAACCAAACAACAAAAAAAAGGTAGTGTGTGTGTATGTATGTATGTATGTAAAAGGGAATTATAAATACCCTGATGAGTGGGCAACCACGAAACAGGCTTGTCGGGATGAAATTGTAGTACTATTATCCCCCCCACCCCCCCCCCACATAACATATATTTAGCTCTCCTTCAACGTATCAAGCACTGTTCTACGGAAAATCAACTCAAGATCTTATATAAACATTATTATAGGAGATTCTCAGCCGAATGACTGTGATTTAATGCTAAATAAATACAGATACTAGAAAAACACTGGAAGCATCATCAAACCGATGACTCTATATATATATTCCAGATTATTATTATTATTTTTTTTAATGCTAATTTGCACTTCTGCTTAGAAGGCAACTGCACTTTGTTGTTTAAGTACTTTTCCAATGACAAAATTGAATGAAATCTAATCGGATCTAATTTTACACACACCTGAAAGCGTGACCTTCAGCTACTGTGTGATGGTACAATCCTCAGCGAAGGTCAGCCATCAATAGAACCCATTCTTCCCTTTCTGGGTTGCTCTGGTATATAACCACTCAAATACCTCCAATGGCATGAATATTTACTTGACTTTTTTTTTCTATTCAATTTGCTTAAATAATACGCCATGATTAGTCTTTATAAAAGCCCTTTGGGGGGAAAAAAAAACAAAGAAAAAAAAACACTAAATCACTAAATGAAAACTCGAGTTCGGTTTGTCAAGCTGGCTGGATTTTTTAATTTGTAACAAAAATGTTTCCATACAAGTGATGACCAAACCCACATCCCCATATAAATTCTCTCTCTCAACATGTGAACGGTGCGATCTGATTGGTTTGATAGCTCAGGATATTCCACACCATTCTATCTGTACACACTGGATATGAGCAATCCCATGTTCTGATTGGTTCATCTATTACTGGTTCATCACTGCATATACCATTAATAGCTATATCAGTACTACTATTCCATGCAACGAAGTTTAGAATAAAAGTATTTGACAAACACAATTTTATCAGCCTGCTGTTTCCTTGGTGTGAGGCTTCATGCTAGGGTTACTGTCTCTTCCTTTAATTAGTTGATGATAAGAATGTATATTCTTTAATTTTGAGTAAAGTAACACAAACTCTCAATTTCTCACAGACCAATGCGTGTGGAAAAGATGAAACAGTTATTCTACTGTCTCTCATCAGCGCCACACGAGCTATCAGTGAACATTCGGCACGATTCTGTGGACTAACTGTTCATTATCCACTTCAGATTAGTGCTTTAATCTAAACAGCGGACAAAAACTCTGGGTAATCAAAAATGGAAAGAAAAAGAAAAAAAAATGTGCAGAGAGCGACGCAACATAACCTTCACGATTTTCAAGGTTAGAAAAAAAAAAAAAAACATCTCTTAAGCATTGAGTTTTGAAAGACGGCTTTTTTTTGCTTGTCGTTCTGTTCTGTGACATCAATCCCAGTCCAGCTCTCGAGTGGTCAGGTAATCATTATAGCATGCACATTTTCATCACACTTCATTCTCACTGTGTAAGGTCTAATCTGAACACATGCATTTAAGCCCCTGTGTGATTTGTGCCATGTACAAAAACCCTGTTCTAGTGTTGGGATTACCTAGAGACAGACTAGAGGAAATTATCAGGATACATCGATCGTCAAGGCACTTGTTTGCTCTTAGTAGACTGCGTTGTGCGTGTTTAATAATTTGCACGTTATTAGTAGATCACGCCCATTAGTACTTATTAAACGTGTCCCTAAAGGTTCTCTTTTCACTATGCAGCGTTAGATAAGTTTACATTTCTTTCAAGTAATTCAAGTAAAATCTGACTTTTTCCACAGTGGAGCTGAATAGCCTATTGCTCTCAGGAATCGTGTACACAGACAGTTAAGATGCAGCCGCAGGAAGTCGACGGCTACTTGAATGCAGCGAGGTGATGAGACAAATCCTTCACAAAAAACAAACAAAGGAGGGAAAAGATGTTGCTGTGTTTGTGTGTAGTCGGCCATTGAGTGTTTGCTTCACTATTTCCGCAGAGCGGCGCATGTTTTAACAATCGAAGCGGATTTCGAAATCATTCGAGACCATCATTTCATGCCTTCAGTCAATCTGCGGAAACTCCGACATGAAAAACAATGTGTTTTTTTGGTTTAGAGGCATCAACGGATCTTCAGACCTCTGCAGAAGTCTTGACCTTCGAGTTTACAAAAGATTACAGTGTTTTCTAAGTGGTCAAAGACAAAACCAGGTCTGTGTGTGTGTGTAGGCTGTATTGAGAAGCCCAACATGTTCCAAGGTTACCGTCGAACGCTAGCAGATGACTGTGCTTTCACATGCATCTCAACTATTTGGAATGTGTATTGTGGAGTTGGCACAGTGGAATATGAAAACGTGATGGGCTACAAAAAGATTTGAATTGGCTTCAAAGAGAAAGGCAAGCAAGGCCTGCCATGAAGAAAAAGAAAAAAAATACATCTATTCAAAACACTCTTACTGCGAGAATCGAATGATAATTGTGTTAAGGTATTTCCATGAGGCTGAGGAATGTTTTAACCTTTATTGGTTGGAAGAAATGTTTTATTCTCTCTCCATCTCTCTCTCTTTTCTCTCTCTCATGACTTCGTACTAAATGCTGCTCAACAGCTTGTTCATGTTTTCCAGGTCCACTAGGAAATCTGTTTAGACCCTGATTATTCCTCATGAACGCGCGTCACTGTCACGGCCCTTAAGAGGACTAAGACGCATGTGCTTCCGGGGTTAAATGTAATATTGTGTGTATATGGAGTGGCAGATGGTTTTTTGGAATCCCTCCATTCTAAGCCCATGAGTCAGGCTGTCTCACAAAGGCTTAGAGGAAACCCTAGACCAAACTTAAAACAACTCACAACGTCAGGGAGGATTCGTTACAAGGTAGGTGTGAGCTCTCCACTCCGAGTGCAATCCAATATCTACCAACAGCATACGCACAACATGCTAATCTTCTCGGATTAATCCCAACTCATTTTTTTTTTGATTACGATTAAAATACTCTAATTTCCAGTTTTTTTATGTATATTTTGCCAAAAGGAAAAAAAAACATCTCAAAATCTGATACTTTAGCTGCTTCTTCAAATCTGTTGAAAATCAAATAAAAGCTTATTATAACAGCTTATATTTTATCCATCATTGAATATCACAAACATCATGATTTATACCAGTACTGATCTCTCAAACCGCATTAATCAGAAAGGAGCGGATTAGTTTTGTATAACAGCGGTTCTGTTGAGTGTAACAGATTTATTTATCAGTCTCTCGAAAGAATTCATGATGTCACGATTGCATCAATTCACACAAATTTAACCAATCCTCATGCATTCTGCATGGCTATGAAATTTTAACCAATCAATATATTATACTGCGGGTTTCAATAAGTTTGAGCCATAAGTATATAACCATACGTAACTTCCTTGTTTATGCTTTTGAAGACATCATAACATACTGCAGACATACGTGCAACTATTTTCACAATTTTCACTTTATGCCACAATTTCATTGAAGTAAACACATCACAATATGCCTTGTATTCATTTTTTTTTGGGAAATTCTGCCACAAAATTTGGCATCTTACACCACAACAATCATAAAAAAAGCCCAGCAAAATCTTTTAGGGACTGGTTTAAATTTATGCACCATTTCAAATATTTGTGTTTCAATAATGGATTAAAAAAAAATACCCAATCTTCATATGTTAAAGCACAATCTTGTTTTTTCACAAAACAACTGAAAAAAAAAAAAAAAAAAAAAACAGGCTGAATCTGTGCACCCTGATCCTACAAAAGGAATCTAACACATCAGGGTGTAAAATATTACTGAAAAATTTGGGACAGTATCAGTAACTCACTTTTATGTTAGGTTTATATCATATTAACAAACTAGCATTAAGCACTTTGGAGCACAAACCTCTGCCAAGCCCACAAGAAAGAAAACACAGCACTTCTGCTGGGCCTGCTTTAACACCACACTTCTAAAGATCGTTCCCTGGATGCAGAATTAAAACCAACACCTAATGGAGTAGTGATACTTTGGTCAGAGTCCATGTACCCCAAAAAAACCCAAAAAGAAAAAAAAAAAAATAACCCACGTAAAATTACAAACAAACCAATCGCAATAAAACCATAACCTCCTTATTGAAATTAACCATTATTTTAATTGCATCAATTATTCTGCTATTATAGAAGTCCCTGAGTGTATGAATAAAACCAGTGATGTTCATTTTTCGCCTGTAACTTCAGTATCTGATTCAGAACACTAGGATTTTAATTAAAAAAAACAGACAGCATGGTGAAAGAGACATCTAGAATAAATAGTTGGCTTCTAACAGTTCATCAGTTGAATGACTGAATCAGACTTCTCTAATTAAGACCTCCAGGCTGAATCAGGAATCCATCTATCAGAGCGAAATCACTAAACTGATGGTCTCTGCTCTCAAAAACTCATCTTTTGCTTTCTGACCTTTAGCTCTGAAAGACTCTTCCTGCCTTTGAATCAAATGTAAGGCATGCATTCATTCCTGGCATACAAGTGATTCTTCAGAGTGTGATGAGCTTCAGAGGATGAGCTAAGGCGTTAAATAGGGAGAGCTCTTTCACACATGACATGACATTAAAATTACAGAACTACTTGAATAATGTAACCTAAGGTTCGAGAGCATTAAGCCTTGACCATTAACGGTAAGAGTGACGGGGTGCATGTCTATTCATGCATTAATTTATACTGACCAGTTATGGAGACGATTTAAGCGTTTTAATCACAGCAGTTGCAAGGTCATAAGACCTGATGAAAACGCAAGCGGCTTGAGGTTGAAATTCATATTTACAAGAATTACTGCCAATATGTTGTGCTACATAAACGAATCAAACTCAGTTAGTTAAGAATCCATGTGATCGTTATTACTAGGTGATTCACTGAAGGGATATTTAATGATCTCTTCATAAGCGTGTGAAAGGAGAAGGGTTTGAGGAGGTGTTCATGTTCTGTTATCTACTTCACACTCACTGATCATAACTTGGCAGCGTCTAAAGTGAATATTCCATTTGTTTATTATTCCTTACTAGTACACATAACCTGAAAGATCTAGCTAGAAGAACATGAGTTCAAAAACAACGACAGTGGACTCTCTCAAAAAAAAAAAAAAAAAAAAATCGAGCATTTCTTCATCTTAACCATCTTTTTAACTCGGATACTGTTGCTGCCTCCAAGAGTGAGTGAGGAACTGCTCCAGGTACGTCCTCAGGAGTCAAAACGGGCTCGAAATTGAGTTCCGCTTTGTTTACAGGATGGATATTACAGTGGTACATACAGCTGATCCCATGAAGCTGTGCGCGAACAGTATTTCCGAGCATGAGCAGTGAGACATGCAGGTGCGCTCTTATAATTATTACTGAAGTTATGGCCTGTTGAACTAGGCGAGGGTCACTCAATAACAATTACAGCCGGAATGGACATTTTTAATGTTTGACCATTTTCAAGTCTTCATAATTTTGGAACAAAAGACATTTAGCAAAGCAGTGAGAGTACATTATCGATTAGGCAATGAATTTCTGACAGGATTAAAAATGCTTACTAATGTATATTGTGCTTATTATGCTAATTAAGCAATTTTTTCAAAGTATTTTTCAAAGTCAGCATACCTCTTGCTACACAGCACCGATTTAGCAGTGACGCCCCATTATTTTTACTTTTTCACTTCATCTGAGTACTTTAAACAGAATAATTAAAGGGTTGTTCAGAATTTATTGAAGGCCTTCAGTCTCACCTCTCTCAGAGCCTCGGCGTAGGAGCTCATGTCCGTCAGGATGACCAGCACATGTTTCTCACACTGGTAGGCCAAATACTCGGCTGTAGTCAGTGCCAGGCGCGGAGTGATGATGCGCTCAATCCTGGGGTGAGAATGCAGGCATGTGTGATATTATAGTCAAATAACTGATTAAAATTTTTTTTTGCAGAATACTTTTACAATTCAAAGAGAATCGATGGTACAGGTGAACTTGTACACGGTGTTGCTGCTCTGTGGTTAAAATAAATCTGAAGTGGCTCACGTCGGGTCGTTGGCTAGATTCAGGAACAAGCTAACGTTGTCCATGGAGCCGTTCTCCTCGAAATCCGACTTGAAGAAACGAGCGGTCTCCATGTTGACCTGAGAATTGAGATTCCACTTCAATTATGCAACATGGAAACAAAAGCAGTGTAAGATTTAACACATTTCTAATATCCTGCTCACTGAGGATGCTGGGATTTCCAGCCTTTTTCTGCACAACGATACCCTAAACCCCTCACACTACTTAAATAAGCCTCTGCACCAGGTAATTTCCTGCTGGAGAAAAGAGAGAGAAAAAAAAACGTAGCTTTCTGAAACAGGTTTAACACTTCGACCGGCCTGAGCATGAAATCAGGGGATAGTGTTACACATACTGAATGCAGAACGCATTAAGCACAAACGCCCAAACCAGGAGCAAAAGCCCAGGTCAGTGACATGACTCTCTCAGGTTAATGGAAGCCCTTCACACCTCAATGTGCAGGTGAACGGGACACCTGACCCGTCTAATGCCTCTCTGAGAGGACAGACTGTGCCCAATGAGGCGACAGTAACACAAGCTTAGAGCTGGGGGTGTGGGAGGTTAAGGGAGGGTTAATGGGGGGATTAAAATAACAAAGCTGGACACACACAGTTTTTTTTCCTCCTCTGTGTCTAGACACGAGTAACACCTTTCAAATACACTGGTCTGCCCAGGGAGTAGCTAAACAACAGCTGTCTTTATACACTTAGAAAAATAAAGCTAGCTTTCAATATGGGGAAATTATGTTTGTAAACATGTAGAATATAAAGCTGGAAAGGGATATTTTAAAGTTAATGACTGGTGGAGTGAACACACACGTTGGCTGACCTTTTGCGTGGCACCAACTGGCATATATATAATGTCAGATCCTTGTTGGTGTATAATAGAACCTAACATTAGGTGATGTTACATTACCCGAATGACGTGTTTGGGCTAAACTACTAACAACATTACTATTGTCATGACATTAGTTACTATGTCATGGAGAAATTCGAATTTAAAAACGTAACTCTTCCGGGTCTTCGGACACACATGCTCTGTCTAATGAAGATGAATTCTAATTATTTAATTAGATCCCAGCGTTAGACCCACTGGAACGTTCCTGTCTATGTAAATGTAATGACTTTCATAATATTACTTTAGTACAATTTCCACAAGCTCTCAAATGTCTAGTAATAATAAACGATACACAGGGATTAACTTACTAGGACTGAGCGCGCACTCAGACTGTGGACAGACAAACACACAATTTCCTACGGAACAAAAATCAGTGCATCACAGTACCTTCCGCGTTACTCACACAAAAGGCAAAAAAGTAGGGTACATTAGAATTAATAGATCGATTTCATACCTTTGATTAGAAACCCTCGGAAGAGGAAAATAATCTTATACCTTTATTCAGATTATAGGAAAAATCCCAAAGACATTCTTTCAGGATCAGTAAAGATAAACCTTAAAGAATATACACGTACTCCCATAGCAGCAAAAACGATGGCGAAGTTGTCCGCGCTGTAATCCATGACGTCCTTCGACTTCTGTACCAAACCGGCCTGGCGACAGATCTGAGCAGCAATCTGAACACAGACACAAAAAAAATGTACTGTATTCACGTTGCATTGTGTGTAAACATCACCCAAACTATTCCATAGATTTACTTCCTCTTCACTAAAAAAAAAGTCTGAATATAAAGAAGTAAAAACTATAAATATTCCAATGGTGGCTCAGTGGTTTAGGTTTTGGGTTACTGATCAGAAGGAAGGGGTTTTAAGAACCAGTACTACCAAGCTGCCAGTCCTGGGCCCTTGAACAAGGCCCTTAACCCTCAACTGCTCAGTTGTATAAATTCTCCTGTTTGAGAAAGGAAGACGCTCTAAATAAAAGCATCTTCCTTTATCAAACAGAATACCTTTACTTCTAAAATATTTCCTGAAACTCCACATTTCTCCAGGTTTGGAAAGGCACCTTTCAGGAGACACACATATTTTAAAAAGAATTCCTTTTAAAAAGAGGTCAGCAACAAGCCAGCAAAAAAAGATGGCAATGCTGTGAAATCGTGCAATCGACATTTCTGGGAAGTGAAGTGATACCATTCCTGTCAAGTACACAACGATTTTGGGACAACTGGTTCTCAACAGTGCATACCATGGAAAACTGTCCTCAGATAGAATTGAAGAAAAAAAAAAAATAAAAAATTCCCCCAACTACTCATCACACCTATATCACACCTCCACTAGCTTGCTCTTTGTGTAGTGTTTGGGGAGCAGATCCAGGTCCGGTTCTGTATCAATCACCTGAGCCAGTCCCTCTAAACAGATTCAAGACCTTATTCTCAAGAACCTATACGAAGAGAATGTGTCACTCTCAACCAGCCAAGAACAAACAAAATGTGCAAGGGATGAAACAACTAGTTTTCCAGTCTGGTAGGATGCCAACACCACGGTGTGGAAGCTCATATCAATGCCTCAACGCAGAAGCTTTCACCGCTGATTTAGTTCTACTCCAGGAGTAGCGTGGTATCTGCCATGCTAAGTGATCAAAGAGGAGCTAAGTGGAGCTTCACACATCTGGTGGTTGACCTGAAGGAAGGCAGGAAAACCATTTCCGTGTTTGTGGACAACCCAATATCTAGGCCTGCTCTGTACATACATACACACACATCGTGTATATGTCATGTGCATTTATGTGATACATTTTGCTGTAATAATGTTGATTTGTTAACAATTTATAGTCTTGTTTTTCTATTAAAATGTTATATATATATATACACACCAACATAGTAATCATCAAACTTATACAGTTTACTGCAATGATGAGTTGAACAAAATTCAGAGGATGAGTTGTCTATGGTACGCAGGTTTGAGGACTTGTATGTCCACTGTATACGACTTATAGTGGTCAATTTGAGACGAAATTCACACACTGCACAAGTAAATACATGGTGTGCAATTCACTACATCGAGATACACTGACGGCAGTACACAAATTGAGACACTGCACTGATGTACCTTGTATACACATTCATACACACATTATTTATATATATATATATATATATATATATATA
>JAOUQZ010000002.1:23038509-23057242 GCA_028564935.1 Neosilurus hyrtlii
ATACACACATATACATACACACACACACACACACACACATATGTACACACATTACACCCTCTCCATTTCGTAAAAAAAAGTGACAGGGATGAGGGTGTTGTATTTCACTCACCCTCATATTTTGCTACTAAGCCACATAAAACAGTTTAAATCAGCTATAAGGGAAAATGTAACCTTCCGTTCTGGGATCAATACCTTTCATTCCCTAAACTTTTAAACAACTTTTGCCAATTTTAAAGTTCAAATGTATTGTGAAATTCATTCACATTTTAAAAAGTGCCATAGTGCTAAAGAAAATTTAATTGGACACTTCATACAAAGAAGTTTGCGATCATTCAGTGAATTGATCCATTTCTGCTGTAATGGTTTTGGATGCTTCGAATATCTTGATGAGTATTCACAAAACAATTCATCAAAAACTAAACACCTCCCTACTGAACTGCAAACCACACACACAGTTCTGGCAGGTGTGTATCCCGGGTGAGCCATCATTACAAGCAGGAGGTCAATAGCTGAAGAGCAGAAGTGGGTGCGGTCCTCACATTGGTTTTTCACTGCTTCTGGGTAAATATTATCGGCCCAGACACCAGAGCAAATGTGATGTTTCCGTCTCTCCTAATATGTGTGTGGGGATTTGAGGGGTGGAGTAGGACACATGAGTAAAGTTCAACTCAGACTTATTTTTCGGTCAACCACTAAGACTGTGTGCACGCATCAGTGTGTTGGGCTTTGTTTGGGGGCATAAGGCTGCATCAGAGGGTGAAGGAGACATCGCCCAACAGGGAGCAGCCATACCACCTCTAATTAGCCTCAATACCCAGCCAGTGTGCAGTCACACACTCTCACACACACACACCTGCATGTTATCCCCAATTAGTAAGCTAAACCAAGGAATATAATTATCATATAACTGATAACATTAAAAAATTCTAAATGTGTATAAAGGGAAATGAAAGTGATATTGATTAGACGTATGAAACCCTGGGAAAGCTACACAACACCATGTCGAGTTTATCTGCGATTTCCACATGGCCACTGTCTTTCCACTCTACAGCAGAAAAGGGCATTACCACTCAATTTCAGACAGATATACAGATATTTAATATATATATAAATTTTTCTGATTCTTTGCCCTAAATTTGGTGAATCTTTAAAGCTGTTGCTCAGAATTCTGTCCATTCAGTATAAACATGACTAAACTGTGCATAGCTGTTATATAATCCATTCAGTCCTGTGTTTTAAATAAAAAATATCACTCCATACACCGTGATTATCAAATGCAGGTTGTTCATGTAATTGCTATTGTGAATTTTTGAATAATTTAAAATTTTAAATTTTCTGTGCCTCTGATTTAAAAGACTTGAATAGATTAGTTGATAAAAGTTTCTGCTGTGGTTTAATGTCTATGGATAGATATGTGCTGTTATAAACTACAAAGGAAGAGTATAATCTGATTGGTCCAGAATCTAGGCATTAAAAGACACTATCTGTAGTGGATAGTACTTGAATTTAAAAAAATATATGAGAGACATTCACAGCTTGTCATGGTCACTTGGAGCAGGCTTCACCATCATTGCAATGGATAATATGGAAAACTAAACTTGTTACCACATAGTCTCCAAAAGTTTGAACGCAGATAGAACACAGTTACAGGCGTGGATTACTTACTTTTCTGTGCAGTACATAATAAAAACCCTGAATGGGTTTTAAAAAAAAAAAAAAAAAAAAAAAAAAAAACACCTTCAGCTACTCTGCTTAGTGCACAGAGCTCACCTGACCTGCCTCTGTCAGGGTAAAATTTATAAAATAAACCACAAAAATCTCATTTTAGTTTGCTTTTTCAGTTCCTATGTAGTATATACTAAAACAATCCACATCAGGGTCAGTGGATGTCACTGAATTGAACTGTCCCCGTGACGGAACAGCAACATCCACCCAGCGTTCTGTGAATAACAATTAACGTGGAAAGGAGCGATAGACCATCTATAGTCAGCTTCCTCCACAGAAGACTGCAGAACTGTTTACTTTACAGGCCGGATCAAAACAGAGTAAAAATGAAACAATGTGAACAGAAATGTCCTAAAGTGAGAAGGTAAATTCAGAATTTCATGACTCTGATTTAGTATCTTAGTCACATGAAGATAGCCTCTTCAAGTTTCTATACCCTTCACATAAACAAACTGAATCAAATGGAATTGATCGAAGACTGTTGAGTTGATGATCTTAATCTTGGACAAAATTCTTTCCAAACGGCACAAATAAATAAATAAATAAATAAATGCAGAAGTAAAAGTAAATCCTGGTACAAACTTATATTTGCTCTGGTCTACATTTAGCTACATTCAGAATCTGAAATCTTCTCCAGAATACGGCAAAACAAACTAAATGAACGCAAAAGGGCACTTTTCAAAGCCATTACTGCCCGAGCGTCCGCGATGCACATTTTCCTTTAAATAAAAGATTAGCCTCATAATTATCAACCTTACTCTAAAAGTAAAACACTGGCCTAATCATGCCTGGCATCACATCATGTCCTTTTACAAATGCACCAAAATACATATTTTCAGGACATTCCAACATTTTAAGACATTACTTTTTTTGTTGCTGTTCAGCACCTCCCTCTGAGCGCGTGCCTGACAAATTGCAGCGCACGCTTTCGACGGATGTGTTTATAAAATGGACTTAATAGCTACACTTAGCCCACAAATTGTCCATAGGTTTCAAAAGAGATTCATATGACTATTTACCAAGATGTGATCGTAATTACGATGTAGGAAAATTGCTAGTATATAATTGTGCATCAACCTCTTAAACATCCTCCTCCATAAACACAACACACACTGCTAATGGGGAAAGAACTGCTGGCACAAATCTTACAACACACTACTTTTTTTTTTTTTTTTTTAATGCATTGGTGTTGGATCATTCTTGCTTAAAATAATAGAGTTCTCATCAACTTGGTGGGCTGAAAATAGATGAAAAAAATAAATACAACTTACTAACCCCTTTAATAAAAGAATAAAATTAAGAATTTAATTAGAAAAATTACTCAAAGAAATATAGTGTGTGTTCATCCATCCATTCAGCTATAGTGTAAACTTAACTGGATGCATCTACCTTTGTATAAGATATGAATTGTATGGAAATTATACAAATATTACAGAAATAATTAAGGAACATTGTGTTTAAACTTGCGTCAATATGAGAAACGCCATATCTCAGTAAATCGAGTGGATCCAGCAGCACTTTTTCACTCAGAGCAGTGGCGAATGCCTCGAGAAGAGGGCCTCGCAAAATAAAGATCACCAAAAAAATGGCTATACATTCACATGGTGTGAAGTAGCAACATTTCCCATTAGGTTTGAAAAACTTTGCCCGCCCCTCTCGGGACACTTGAGCTGGAGTGGAGCGGTCCGAGGGCTGGGCACCGAACAGTTGCGCGGGTCAGAGCCGGGCCTGCCAGGCCCCATTGTGCGCTAAGACGTTAATTGGTGCTAATCCAGCCCTAGGAGCTGTTTTGCTAGCCTGACCTTGCGCCCCGAAGGACACCTCGGTGTGAAATAGTAAAAAAAGGACTCCATTCAAAGGGGCCGGTGAAAAGAGGCAGAGAGCATTCCAACACATTCTGCTCTCAAAGAGAGGAGCACAGGAGCGCGGGAGGACCGGCTGGGGTTTTTTTTTTTTTTTTCCTCCCCCTCTTCCCCTCAGTCTTGGGCGCATCCTCACCCCCGATGCTCTGAATTAATAGCACAATAGCAGTGGTAACAGTGATGGGTCTGCCTGTATTCATGGGTCTCTTCTCGGGTTTCTTTTTACCCTCACGTACACACTAGTTCTCTGTAAGGCGTGCTGTAAAGAGACCGCTAATTGCCCTCGGGATTGGGATCAGAAGGATGTCTATGAAACTATCAACAAACAGGAAAACACTGTGTATACAATTGACACCTGCTAGACTCTTTAATATACGTACACTGATTTAAAACAAAAACTTAACCAGACAAGAGCACCGTGCTGAAGGAATGTGAGTTTAGCTCTAGGTCGTGGTGTTAAGGAAGAGTGAAACGGCTCATTCTGGGATAAACAGCAACATTTCCGCTACATAGAATCTCACAATAAAAGCATCTGGATTTATTTAGTTCTTGCCTAGATGGAAGTAAACAAGCTTTAACATTAATGAAATTATGTAAAATTGATTCCAATTTCTAGTGTATTAGCCATTAGAAAATCCACTGCATCACGTAATGAAAAAATTAATTCAGGGAACCGACTGGGTAACGTCCATCACACTTAACTAATGCAATTAATTTATCTAATGATACCTGCAGCATAAAATGGTTTTGTAGACAATCAGCACAAGTGTATCAAACATTTCATGTAAAGAAATTCTTCGGAGCTGCTGCTGTCCTTTGAAAACTGTAGGTCAAGTATTGACACAGTAACATTTTGAAACCCGGAAGAGGGTTCAAACTCCTCTCATAAGAACTTGTGCAGCTATCTTTTCCGTATCATCTGTCAAAGAATAGACTGTCCAAAATTGTATTAGTTACAAAAACTAACCAGAAAGACTTTTATTTTGACGCTCTATGTGCCGGAAATGTTGCTGTTTATCCCAGAATGAGCCAAACAAGAAAACATTTCTTCTTTAATCTTCAAAATTGTGAACAAAAAGTGTGTAGGTCTGCCCTATACATCACAAACACTATTATTATTTAGCTTAAATAATACATTAAATAAAAGTAAATGTCTGGAAAGGTGATTGCGCTGCCTTTTGAAACTTTGTATGTTTGAGACAGGTCATATAAAAGACAACAGAACGAAAAGACACAAATATGAGTTTCTATACATGGCTTAAGAAAAGGTGACTGTGAGGAAGGTAATGATATATCATGTGACAGTATATCATGATACAACTTTACAATTTAAATTGTTGAAATACAAAATTAACTGCCTTTAGAGTAGTCATTTGTAGCTGTAATTGCATTGTTTCGACAACGGGGATGGGGGGGGGCTGTCAGTGACGTACAATAAAGGGAATGCCCATGACTTCAACAGTGCTTGAGTACTGCAAAAAGAAGGAAAACGGTTATATAGCTGACTTTTCAAAAAAGATTCAACAAGAAATCAGACACAGCTCATTCTGAAAACTGTTTCTGACTGACTGCAAAAAGCCAAAGAAAAGAGAAACATGAATGTAGCAGCTTGTATTTCTGCCTGACTTCAGTCTTCATAAATGATCACAAATTTATGATTAAGGTCTACTAGTTATTAAACTTTTTCAATAAATACATTTTAATAAATATTTTCATTAACTTACCTAATTTAAGGTTACTATATTTTACTCCAGACTTCATAAAATGTTTACAAATAATTGTTGGTAGTTTAAAAAAATAAAAAAATAAAAAATACACATTACACTTCTATTTAAATAAATAAACAAACAAAGAAATAAATAGTAAAAAAAGTATTTAATAGTAAAGAAATTCAAAATTGTAATTATTTCTTTTTCTTCAAAAATAGGGTTGAAAATTAAAACCCAATTTCATAAATCAAATCATGCCTTGTGACAGATAAAAACAAATAAATCTTTATTTTGGAAAAAAATGTCTCTTTTAATTTTCTACAAACATATAAATATTGGGCCTTTTATATACCAGTGCAAAGATGCCACATTTAACATAATACTCTAACATTTTGAATAACAACTTCATTTTTATAAAGCAAGAAAAACAATGTAAATGGAAAAAAACACACCACGAACATTACGACTGCAATAATCATCATGATTCAGGCTGCAAACTAAAGGAAATGTGAACAGAATGAACATTGAACATGTTAACTGAATCCGTCCAGCTATTCTTCCAAACACGGCACAATGTGTGGATTTAATACGCAGCATGCAAATAAGAGCTTTTCAAAAGCTACAAAATGTCCATTTCATGCTTTCGACTAAAGAGACATTAACACATTTCCGCCAAAATAATCAATTATTTTTTCTGGTTTCATAATTGCACCAGCTCTTCTGTTAAGAAACGTAATTGTGCTACGATTCAATCGTATTTAGAAGCCGCCGACATTATAATGTGTGAAAAACCGTGAAATGAGACTCGATTAAAAAAAAAAAAAAAAAAAAAAAAAAAAAAAAAAAAAAAAAAAAAAAAAAAACACACAGGAATGGTGGATAAGCAAAAGGACGGACGTATGAAAGGCTTTGAATCAAAACTCGCTGGAGACCGCGATGGCATTCACTCTGGCTTCAATGCTAACACAGAGAATCCAATTATGGCGCTGACAGCTCAAGAGCTCGGGCCTTTGATTTCGAAATACAAGAATCGGACAAAAATGAGCTGCAAAATTAAAAAATAAAAATTTCAAGAGTATCGGAAAATTGGAATATTTTTAAGTCTTTCATGGGAACACTAAAGTTTTCAATGTGGAGTAATCATTTCTAGTACGGAAAAATAAAAACAGTGGACAAAACATCATGACCCTCAGAGTGTCAAAAAAACACACACATGGAACTGAGCAAACAGCAAAGAAATAACACTACAGTCACTTATTTAACAATCACAGACAATGATGTCAGAAAATGATTTATCCGGGTATTACAGGAAATAAACAAACAAACAAACAAATAATGCACCTGCACCTCATTACCCCTGTACTCTTTACCCTGCTGCTCTACAAAGCCATGTTCTTGTCCTGCACTAGTTATTTGTTAGCTTTCTAATTATTGTTTAGTGTTTCTTGTTCCTGCCAGTTGCCATTATTTCTACTGTCAAGGTGGATAAAGTCATTAAACTACATCAACACTCACAACAAGCAAAAACACAACTATCACACACAGTGTTTTTATAATAGAAGTTGTTATAACATCATCAAGAGAGAAAACACCCCATCAAAGAGGAACACTCTTCACCCTACAGGTAGCGTCGGCTGAGTGACGACTCCCCGCACACTCGTACTGATTGGCCGGGGTGTAATCAGAGAACTCTCTGATTGTTGGTCGAGTTTGCAGTCGACTGAAGCGGAGCAGTGTAACCCTAGAACCTTTCTTCAAGATGGTGCATTAATAAAAACTGGTCCAAATAAGCTTTATTTTACAAAAGATTAATAAACAACTTCACTGCAAAGCTAAAAAAATAAAAAATAAAAAACATCTCTGATTACACATTGAATTGTAACTATAAAGGAGTTCATAAGATTAAGGGGTCACAGGTCTACACGTTCACAGTAGGATACTGGATTAAAAATTATGATTATTTCATGGTGTTATGAGATCAGAATGGTATTCATAATTAAGGAGTAAAATCCAAAGAAATAACATTCCAAAAGTAACGAAAGATAAAGAAGCAGACTCCTGGAACGTACCATTTTTATAATACGTATGTGGTTCAAAGCCTGGGTGCTACGTAATATAGGCCTGCACAGGAACATCTGGTATTATTTAGTTTCATTTTACACATAAACAAAAGAATAATTAAATTTTTAGTACAAATATTATACACCGCGGACTGAAGCTGAATAGTTTTGTTGCAGTCGCTCGTCTGTCAATTACCAATTGCTATATTAGCTAGCGTGATTATTTGTGGAAATAATGATCGTTAGTTTACAACATGGAAAAGGTACAATCTGATTAGTCTGCCATCATAGGATTAAATAAACAAAAACTTAAATCCTATGGGAAGTATGCTCGAATGAAAACAACGGATACTCACGGTCCGTCATGGTCACTTGGAACAGCCATTGTCACGGAATAAAATATTCCATAAAATTCCATTCTAGACCTACTTTTATTTCCTTGTGTTTCTGTATAGTATATACTAGTGTTGGGAATCAGCAATGCACAGCTCGCTCAAGTTATTGGTGCTCAGGCCGAGCGAGTTATCGATTTATTTGTCATTTAAAAAGGATTGTGTCGTCTGTGCAGATGGAAATATGAATGCTCCCTTCAATGCCATTCATGTGCACTGCACAGTAAATTCGACAAGCTGGCAAGTTGACATTCAGAGCTACAGTGTAGACACCTAAAAGTACGCTTTTGTTGTTTTCTGATTAAAATAAATAAATAATTATATGTGTTTGGAAAAAAATAGCGACTTGAGCAACAATATTTGCGTTTGGTGAATTTGGAAATGGGGTTTATTGATAAACAGCTCAAGTTTTAGCTCCTAACACTGGTATATACTATAATAAATGAGTTTAATATCACTCCTTTAAAGTATAAATACTCATGACTGTTTGGAGAAAGAACAATATTCGAGAAGTGAAGCTACTAACAAGAAAATCAAAACCCTGCAGCAGAAAATTTGGCGTTTAAAGAAAAAGGGGGGAATTGGTAAATATTAGCATTTAATTTAATGAAACTAGAAGGTTTAAGCTATTATTTAGTAGCTCTTCAAAGAAATATTTTTGTCCTTGAGTTTCTTAACAATTTGTCACAAATATATAATGCATGGAAGTGAAACCAGAAATGAACATTATTGTGCATGTCGCAACCGTAACAGTCAGTCAAAGAGATACTCGCACTGTTCGTGTAGTACATTGTAGCAGAGGAACTATTGCAGGTATACTGGTGAAACTCGGCAGTGTATTACAAGAGGGTTGGGTCTTCAAAATAAACTCAAAACATGTACAAAATAGTCAAAGGAACAGATTTGGCATTATTTTTAAACTTACCCTATTATACATAGCAAGAAGTACATTCACTTCAACTTTACAGAGATATTTGCTCAAAAACTTGCCAAAGTATTTTTATAATATACAGGTAAAAACAGGGCACTAGACCTAAAAAAGGAATAAACCTTTATTAGTGGCAAAATACGAAAGGGTGATTTTTTTAAATTTACTACCAGGTTGTCTGAAGATGGCACTAAAACGCATTTTAATCCATTGTTTTTCTAAATATATGGTGTATAAAGCTTACTCATGACTAGGAAGAAGTCCCCTATTATGAAAATATTTATTAGGTCAAAATGTCACACTAAAATGTGTTTTAGGCCATAGGTCTAGGCACTGGCTAAAAGCATTTCTGTATACAGGAAGCACGTCTCCTTTAAAGGCTAAAGCAACTTCTGGTTGTGCACGTGTTATCATTAACTTAACATCAAAAGAATCAAATAAAAAAATCTCCCCACAACATTGAGTTTTATTCTCACTGCTTTTCACTCGCTGATTTTTGCCTTCATTTCTGTCACCTGTCTTGTTAGATTAGTTATCCGTTTAACAACTTTATGTTCCGTGTTCCTGTTCATCTTTGTTGTTTTGCTTGACAAAAGTCTGTCTGCCTACCCAAGTTAAATTATGGGTTTTTTTTTAAAGTTCTGTGCGAGTCTTATTGGTGGCGTTTTAGCCTGTTTTTTGGGATTCAGTTTCGCTATTAACAATAAACCTGTTTTTATCACTTCCCAACCTCATGCAAGTCAGCAAAACATTACAGCCAATCGGCATTAACTCAGTCACACGGCGGTCCTATCTGGGATTCCTCTGGTCTTTGCCCATGTCATGTACCATGCCTTTGGTGCGCCGCTATGATTAATCATATGACCGAACACGTCACTAATAAGAGTGTAAAATCAAATATTCTCACTAGAAAATCTTTATTCACTGCTCAGTGTACCTGCTGCTAGTCATCACTGGATGAATCATCTGTCTCACACTGTACTGTTATTATATCATATCATTTTACTCTATTTGTCGAGTCAAGCCTTACTTTACCGCCTATACACATATAAGGGGTATAATTCAACCGCCTTTAGGGAATACTATAAATACTACACTCTAAATGCTATATGAACCCAAATTATTGAATAACTACGAAAACTTTGGTTATTAAAAGTGTTTCAAGTCAAGAACCTTGAATTCAGAAAAACCCTCATGTGTCACAGTGCTTTGTGCTTAAGATAATGGGCTTGTTTCCCCCCCTTCGTCTAAGTGGTACATAATTTAGAGACTCGGATACTATTTTTGAAAGTCAACTATTCTATACTCTTCTTTCAATTCATTTCATGTTCTTTGATGGCAAGACGAAGTCAAACGCCCACCGGGGGCTTTCTCTTTCACCGCCGTGACAATTGATTAATTACAAGCGGACAAAAGGATTAGAAACAGGAAACTGTGGGCAAAATAAAGTGGGCTGTGACATCTGAAAGATTTGTTTATAACTGTGTCATTATGGGTAATTGTTTCTTCACAGAAATACCATTACCGTACTGAATGTCTTTTCATTTCATTTAGAAGTCTATTCAAAGCTAAAACAAAGAGCAGAGACAGTCTGGGTTAATTGCCTTTGTTGCAAATGACATGATTAAGATAAAAAAAAAATGGCTTTAGCTATCAAAAGACAGATGAGTATTGTGTTCACTTTATTTGTTTGTCTCTTTCATAGTGGCAGACATCGGACTTGGTACGAAGTAGAGAACGGATCAGCTCATCGCACCAGAACAAGGCTGAACATGGGGAATTTAAATGAAAATTAAGTTGTTGTGGGGAAAGAGGAAAAAAGAAAAAAGAAAAAAAAGGAAAAAGGACAAAATACTCTTAAAAGGAAGTGATCAAGGTCCGGATTCAGAGCATTCCATGTTTACTTTATCAGTCACTGTTCAACACAAGAAGTTAGCTTTAATTCAGATCGGGCTAGTTTGGCTGAAGGAGGCGTAGGAATGCCGTCATGTCCCAGAGTTTCTCAGCAGTTTTAGTCCTGTCCGGATGTGTTAGTCAGTTTTACGTACTCTTATGTATGTTCCTGTGTCAGTTAAGATACCAGGGCTTTTTCACTTCTATAAAACGAGTTGTAGATATAACCTCAGGTTATACTAATCCTGTGCAAATAAACACACGTGTATTCCATCACTTCCTGTAGAAAAGGACTTTTTCATTGTTTCTTATTCCTTTTCTCTTAAAGAGAAGCAGTGTTGGTCATCCTTACAGTATAATCTGTGCGTATGAAATATGTTTAAGCGAAACGGACTAACAAGTATATTTTAATAAAGTATAACAAGCACAAAACTGGGTGATTTTTTATCCCGTGGATTACTAGCGGTGTGCTAATAACTGGGGTTATCACAGAAGTATCACGGCCTGGTTTGGAAACAGCACCAAACAGGACAGGCAAGCTTTCCAGAGGGTGGTGCGATCAGCGGAGCGTACCATCCGTATCGAGCTTCCCGACCTCTCTGTTGCGGTCAGGGAAACGTTTCCGTTCCGTGAAAGCAAACACTAAGCGAATGAGGAGGAGCTTCTTCCCGTAGGTCATTCGGGCCCTTAACCAGAACACCCAGTACCTGGACTTTGTAGACTCTACGCTATACATGATCATTACATTCTACCTCAGCTGATTGTTGCACACTCAACTGCACTCTCTGTACTCCTTGCACTACTTTGCACACACAGCAAACACACTCACTTGACATCTTTGTGTGCATACTGCACCGACACTTTACATACCGTATTATTTATTGTCATTACATTTATATTTTAAGTACATGTTGTACTGTGTATGATTTTGTATGTGCCAAATAAATTTTAAATTGTCGGGTTTTTTCTAGGAAGTGACATCAACTCACTTAGGCCCGGTTGACATCTTTTGTGGAGACAGTAAAACTTACATTTTAGTAACTTTGAGCATGAGAACGCTGCTAGAAATGAGCTTGATGGTAAATCCAAAATGTTTTCCTAGATTTCTGCGCCAATCAAAAAAGTTCGTATCACTAACAGGCTGGAACAGCTAATCAGAAAGGCAACATGTCTCTGAGCATGCCTAGAGTCGTAACACTCGCGCGCACTTTGTGCATGGACGATTTTACCAGAACCGCTGATGCTATACGTGATCGTTTTTAAATAGCTTGTAACACTAATTCACCACAGCCACACTTTTTAAGTGTATTTTTCTTTGAATCGACTTGCTCTTTTTGTGTTTAACACTTGCAGTACGGGGGTACTTCAAAAAGTTCTCAGCCCCAAACAGAAAACGTCACAGGACCAAGACTGTTCAAGCAATGTATTGTCTCCTTTAGGGAGTAAGCAAAGAAGCTACGCCAAGTCAGTCCTCTAACATTTAAAAAGCTTTATCAGTACATGCTATTTCATAACCGAAATTTTAAAAAAATGCAAAAACATCAATGACTCGGTCCACCAATGTTCAAACTTTGCTATCCTTTCGTGGAAAGTGACCACAACAAGATACCTCCAGATCCTACTCGAGCACGGATGACTTCATCATCACTCTGAAAATGCCGACCATGCGAGTGGGATTTCAGTTCGGGAAACAGATAGAAGTCAGAGGGTGCCAGGGCAGGTGAGTAAAGTGCATGGGGCAACGGTTCACATTTGTCTGTTTCTGCCACTACCTGTGCTGTGTGGACGTGCACGTTGTCCTGGAGCAACAGGACGCTGACTCCAAGCCTTCACTTTCCTTTTTACTTTAATTGCTTCAAACATTTCTTCTTGGCAGTGACATACGGCTTTATACGAGACAAGTATGCCCCAAAACACTAGTCATGCTTCTTGTTGAACAAGAAGTGCCCTCAGATCTCAGTTACATAAAATGGAGGTTACTATTAGTTACCCAAATTCCTGCCTATTAACAGACAAGAGCATCCATTTTATTTATTTATTTTTTATTTATAGTAGAGGCAGTGTGAAGGGTTGTTTCATCCCTTGTCCAGGTAATACATTCATTCATCATTATTATTAACTGCCTGATCAGGATTGCTGTGGATTAAACTAGGCTACTAACTTGTTTATATTATGATTGGGTACCTACATTTGTTAGAAATATCACAAGCAGGTACAAATAAAAGAAAAAAAAAGAAAGAAAGAAAAGAAAAACTAAAACACCCTCCTACAAAAATAAATGGAGGAAAAACCTGATTCAGGGATCTGCTGCACATGACCATGAATGATGTGGATTTCCTCCAGGGCTCTCACTGATATTTTTTAGTGCTGTACTTGCGACTGGTCACATGGGGAGGGCGCTAAATATGATTCGTTGGCAAGAAACTCAAAAATACTCAATACTGCGAGCACTTCGGAGATCACTTTTAGACTGAGAAAAATGGACTACACACTACACGACGAGCAGAAGCACATAAAATCGTTGGGGACCAGGTGGCACGAAAAAAGTCTTGATCAAAAAGTTGATCATGTGACAAAAAAAGCTTGTAGCTCTGATCGTGCCACGTTTATGCTGACACACACCTTAATGCAAGTGATTCTGTTCGACCACAGACATATCCGGTTTCTATCTGAATCCAGACACAGTAATCATACCTGCTGAGAAATACGTTCAAAACACACCAAAACACTGCACAAACAAAAGAAAATGAAAGTGCTGTGAGAGCATCACTCCTTCCTACATGCTTCTTTAGCATTAGCGCTGTTAACACGTTGTTTATGTTACCAGGCGATGCTGTCAATCAGTACATGATATGATACGCCCACATTTCTGATTTCAGAAAATATGACTTTGTGCAGCTTTTAGTTATAATAAAATCATAGCTAGAGATGATTACTAGCACATTCTTTTTTAATAGCAGATAAAAAAAAAATCTTATCTTTTGGATAAAAACATTCCTGATTTCTCACCCAGCGCCCGCACCTCGGAATTTGTCGTGTTTTGACAGTCACCTCATTTCTTCATTGGTGAACACATTTCAGCACATTTAGGTGTTGAAAAAGTTCTGATGAGAAACAGGGAATTTTTTTACTTAGTTTACTTTATTACTTTTCTCAGTCAAACTATTTATTTTCTAAACACATCAACAACAAAATGTATTTCAGTGAAACACTCATCACTGGCAGTTGATAGTCTTGATTTCTCAGACTCACATGACATGAATGCCCATCATTGCCTTTAGTCACATGGTGCTATCAGTGTGCACTCAGCCTTTGCTCACTGACGATGAAAAAAAAAAAACATTTTAAAAAAGGAGCTGCTAGCGTGAATCCCTACTTTAGAATAGCTATTTCAGTCCTTCTTTTCGAGAAGAGGGGGTGGCGTCTTGAGCGGGTGTGGGCTGATGTCTCTATACGGTTTCTTTCTCTCGTTTTGCTTTGGCTTTCGGACTCAGTTCAGTTCTTCCATTAAGTCATTTCTTTCTCGGATTGTTAAGAGTGCTAAGAGGCTTTTAGCCCAAGCTTTCTTTTTGGAACACATTCAAAGAAAGAATGAAAGAAAGAAAACCCCTTCGCGTTTGAGAGAAAGCGTGTTTGAGGTTTAAATTAATAAGTCTGATGCTGAACCATGTGAATAACACACTGGCTTTGGGGGGGGGGGGGGGGGTAATATTTTAACCAGCAAATTTACTGATAAACAAAATTAATGGATCAGGTGTAGTAACACCAGAACCATAACAACAGTTTCAAGTCCAATATGATTAAAAAAAGATGGCGACAGGACTAAACTACAGCTTTACGGTTCCATATACCAAAGTTATTAAGAGGCAGCTGGACAGGAAGTAAACATTTATCATCTTTATGAAGACAGAATCAGTCATATAGGTTCCTGCAGTAATTCTCCCAAACCTCAGCCACAAAACAAAGGCCTTATGCTGTAACACTGCTTTTTGAGGTAAAGTTGTAGTTGGATCATGTGACTAAAAACTGGTAAGTGCCACCAAAAACACCCCTTCAAGTTGAAATTTCAACTCGTCACTGAACATGTTTAAGAAGTGACATCGAATCAACATGACTATGTTCTCTGAACACGGTAAAATCTCCCTACTCTACTCTACTCTAAATGAGCTCATAACAGCATTGGCTTTAGATAAGTTAATATACAGACACAGCACAAGAGCACTGACCATACTGATCGGCTAATCGTACCGATCAGTCAGCCAGCTTTATGCTAATGCTTTGAGCTTGCTGCACAGCTTTAGTCCAAAATGTTCAAAACTTGACTGCAGTAGAATTTTTTTTTTTAACCACACACTCTTGCCTCAGAGCAGGACAGTCCTGGGTTCGAGCCTCGTGATCAGCAAAGATGTTTCCGTGTGGAGTTTGCATGTTGTTCTCATGCTTGTGTGTTGGGTTTCTCTGGATACACCAGATTTCTCCCACAGACCAAAAACATGAACATTATGCAAATTAGCTATTCCAGATTTCCCATATGGAAGTGTGGGGGCTTCGCCAGGGGGGCTTGCAACTCTCTCGGGTAAAAGCATACATTGCAAGGAGAAATTAGGAAAGTGGCCTGATGCAGCATAGGTGATTAAAGATAGGATTAAAAAAATCGGACAAGAGAACAGAATTAATTGCCAAGCAGGCCTGTAACTCTAAGTGTGCTTAAAGATAACTTAATGAGCATTACGTGCACATGTTTTTAGTCACTATGAATAAGAGACAGGCTTTCATATCCAATTCATATGTGTTGAGGTGGGAAATGACATCATTAAAACTCTTAAATCACCATTTAGAAGGAGAAATATCGCAGATTTAAATTGATCCAATGGGTTCTTCTGGAAAATTAAATAAAATAAAATATGGCTTCAATCTGGAGATGTAAAAGTCATATAGGATGGTCTCTAACCACACATCTTAGTTCGACAGTGAAAATGCAGCATTTCACAGTTTGCACAATGTTTGCACAATATCATTTGGTTCCTCATAATCCATCCAATTTAACTGCGCTTTAAAAGAAAAGGAAAAAAAAAATGAAGACAAATCGAAAAAAAAAAACAACCTTGTCATCACCCTTCTCCACAGATGAACAGAACAGCTAAGGCATGTGTTAAAATTTAGCAGATTTACTTATTTTATTCGACTTCATCCCAACAGGGACTGTAAGATCTGACTACAGTTTTAAGATCAGTCGTTAACTCGGTTCTAAATCCTTCAAAAGCTGTGTGATGTGCCTAAATGTAAAGGTCATGTCATACAATAGCACTACTGACTTCTCTGATTTATATATACAGTCACAGTGCAAATTCTCTGTAAGTCTGGTATAGAATAAAATACAGTTAAAAAGTTCAAATGAATGCGTGCTTATGGTGTTTCACAGATATCTGAGAGTGGGGACAGCCGAGATGGTAAACTGACTCTTTATGTAATCTGCACTTTCATATCCCTCTGCAACGTAAGGTGTCCGGGGAGGAAGAAAAAAAATCTACCATGTAAGAAAAATAGGAAACTGATTAGACAGCTTGAAATGACTGTGGAGAGTCTGGTCAGAAGTCTAGTCCAATCACCAAGTCTGCTATAGTTAAGTGTATTTATTAATGTATCTTTGTTTTTTTTAACGACGATTGCAGACTGTACTAGCGTATTATTGTCACTGTTTGGGCTGGATGTCTCTGCTTTGGCTTACAGACTAATGGTTCATGGTTTACATGCTGCTGTTTTGTGTGTATGTCTGTCCTGATCTCTTAAGTGTCTTCATTTCAGTTCTTGCCCCTACATGACGGATGAGAAACCTGTCGGCATGTCACGTGACGTAGGGTGACAGGAGCGACAAAATCAGCAATGAAAAGTCAAAGTAGCAAACGATTATGAGAAATTTCAGTTGGACATTTCACACCCATCTTACCATTAGAGACCTAAATACACATCCCTTATTATATATCTCGTCTGGCCTGGGCTCCCTCAGGAGGGGCTGGAGAGTGTCTCTGGGGAGTGCCTGGGTTTACCTTCAAGACCTGTTGCCTCCACAACCTACCTCAGATAAACAGAATGGATGGACATTCCTGCGATTTCCTGTCCATACTGATTAAGCTCCACCCACAAGGTGAAGAGGATGGTCCATAACTAGAATGTAAAACTAGATAAAAAGTTTTAAAACCAACATACTCTGAGTGGAGTTACTTATCGTTTGTCATAGAAACAAGCAGTATGTGGAATTTTCAG
The DNA here is from genome assembly GCA_028564935.1 of Neosilurus hyrtlii. Taxonomy (NCBI): domain Eukaryota; kingdom Metazoa; phylum Chordata; class Actinopteri; order Siluriformes; family Plotosidae; genus Neosilurus; species Neosilurus hyrtlii. The sequence goes on from JAOUQZ010000002.1 coordinate 23,055,346, forward strand.
GTGTTTAGTGGTGTGTTTTAAGTTTTTTAGGCCATCTTGGAAATTTCCACATGACTATATCTCCAACCACAAGCGTACACATTTAGTACCTTGACTAAACCGATAAATGTCACTTTAGAATTAACAGAATAGTCCAGGATTAAACTAATTTAAACTATTACCCTAAAATAAACACTAGGATTTAACCGCCGTCAACACACACAGTGTGCATTAAAGACCAGGCTTCTATTGCACACCATGATCATGTCCCTGCTGCCTCAGTCACGTGACTGTCACATGATGGGGATCATCGTCACCATCTTTCCATCTGCCTTGGAAGGTTTGTTCTCAGTTCTCAAGCCTTTCACATCGTTCAAGATTGTACAAGAACCAGACCCCCAATTTAGTCAAATAAAAAAAATACATGAACTAAAATAAAACATGCAATAAATCTCCCCTATAATAGCACCGTGCAGTGCAAGTTCTTTGATTTAACTTCATTAAGAAGGTCTGATTTGAGAAAACAAAGCTGTTTCATTATCATATATAATAATCTATTATATTAGACTTTGCACACAGGATGAAATCCAAACGCCACCTGACTCCCTACGTCAGCGCACTACGTAGGGTACACAACACTGCCTGTTGTACACTACACAGTGCACTCTTTCGGTGCACAGGCTGGCGTTTGCTAGGCTTCCTCTTACAGGCAAGACGGATCAATTTACGTAACTTGGATGAAGTTGTAGCTAATGCTAGCTTGTTTAGCTTAGGTGGTTTGTTTGTTAAGCACACATATTGTACACCTTTATTAGGATTCGAAGCTAAAGCCACCAAGCGAGTTTAAAAAGTCTCGCGCACGTCAAGAAGAGTGACCGTTAGCAAACACGGTTCATTTGACAGCTCGGTTAGCATGCTAGCCGGCTAGCTGTGCTCACTGTGACTAGGCAATCGGACCAGTAAACAAAAACGAGCTATAGTGCATAGTTATATAATGTTAGTGTTTCCAAAAGCAAATTCTCCATGTTTGGTGCTATTTTGCGACAGTATTTGCTTCACGTTTGAATTAAAGGTCGCGCTCGCGCTCTCTCTCACACACACACACACACACGCTAATGTTTACTCACTCAGCCGAGGCTGTGAGATGTAGTTTCTCGTCACGGCTTGTGCGTGCTGTCTTGCTGCAGCTTCCGGTCCGTTGAGGTTGACCGGAGGACTTGCGACTAACGTTGACATTCTTTAAATTCAATGAAATGAAACGCGTCGCCTAATGAGAACACAAGCAATGAACACTTCAACCCAGGTGAGCTAATGCCGCTAGTCATATGACCCTGCGGAAGCGACGCGCTCACGTGGCCTACAGTGGGTACGTCATGACGCAGGGCAGACGTGCGCGCTCTCGGACGCACAGAGACAGAGAGAGACTACTGCACGTGCACCTACTGTTCCAGCTAGCCAGCCCTACAAGCAGCAAGCTGCAATGCAGTGTATTTTCTGACTGATTGCTATCATAGCCAGCATAAACAATGTCAGCAGCATGTGCTGCACTGTGGGATCAGATCAGACCTGCCAGACTTGGGCACCCATGACACTCTTGCCAGTTCAGTGGTTGACCTTCCTATAACCACCTGCATATCAGGAACACCCCATAAGACCTGCCGTTGTGGACATGAATAGACCCAGTCGTTCAGCCATCACCATGTGGCGTTTTTCAAAGTCACTCAGATCCTCACGCTTTCAACACATCAACTTCAGTTCGCGTAATGAGATAATCAATGTTATTCACTTCACCTATCGGTGGTCATGTATATAGGAACACTTGGGAGACCAGTTGTTATTATTATTCATTCATTCATTCATTTTCTGAACCGCTTAATCCTAATTAGGGTCACAGGGAGGCTGGCGCCCATCTCAGCCG
>JAOUQZ010000002.1:23131470-23161040 GCA_028564935.1 Neosilurus hyrtlii
GAAACCTCAAAAGTCATATATATATATATATATATATATATATATATATATATATATATATATATATATTATAGAGTAGCCAACACAAACAAATTGGTACAAAAGGTATAAATTGCCTCACGGGCCGAACCTGTGTGAAATTGAAGGTATTGCATGTTTCTATATCTATAGTTCAGGTTTTTTAATAAATTTGTGGCACTGACATAGAAACCGTTATTTAATCTATTTGTTCTCCGACTTAATGTCCTATAATGTCTGCCTAAGGGCAGCAGTTCAAACACAGAATGTCCGGGATGAGATGGTTTTGTAGGATGTTAGTCTTATGATGCTTTAGCATTAAATCAATGATTGTGACTTAAAAAAAGAAAAAACTCCTCTTGTTCTCCAACATAATATTACACTGAGAGTTGGGAAGTATGGGAGAAGTATCCTTCTGTATCTGGTATGTATTTTTTAACAGGTGCTTTCATCCCCCTGAGGCACAATGTAAGCCATGCACTATATACAAATGATGCTATGGTCACTATGATCACTCTACAATCAAAAGAAAAATATGAAGCATCAAGAATGAGAGGCATCCTGTTATGATTTCCAGCAATATTTTCAAAATATTTTGTTTTTTAATGACTGATCTCCCACATTTGAGTGCACCATGAGACAACAGATGGCCCTTTTGACTAGATCAAGATCTGAGACATACAAAAGAATGAAGGGCACGATGAACTCTAGGCTAATCCATTAGTTCAATCTCTATTGGCCTTTGTTAGCATGGTGTAAACTTTAACAGCATGTGGCAGACAGTGGTGGAGTGAAAATGTAATGCAGCATGCCCAGAGATAAGCAATAAGGGCACACAGGGTAATTATCTCCAGTCACCAGGTGATGCTGTCACTGTGGCATTTCCGAGAGCGTTTGCTATGTAATAAAACTTGCAATAAAAATAAATGAGAATGGAGAAACCTGAATTAAATTAAATTATTTGCCAGTTTATGAACAATTATTTCAGTGTGAATTATTAATCTTGCATAAAATTGTTTCATAAAACAATTTGTGCCAAATAAAATTCAGAACATTCTGCTGTCTTATTGACATTAAATGAAATAAATCTGTAAAATACATAAAAACTGGGAGTGAGAGATGTGTATGTTTGGTTGTCTAAAGCATATTATCTAAAGAGTGTCATTTTGTCTTTTATTTCCAGAGTCAAAAAGGCACATCCCTGATGACCCTCATGAGAGATCCCTATATCCTCATTGCAGCAGGTCAGTAAAATAACATCAATAATGACAGCTGTGCGGCGCGGTGGCATAGTGGTTAGCACGTCCTCACAGCAAGAAGGCCTGGGTTCAATTCCCAGCTCGGGTATTTCTGTGTGGAGTTTGCATGTTCTCCCCGTGCTTGCGTGGGTTTTCTCCGGGTACTCCAGTTTCCTCTCACAATCCAAAATCATGTACAGTAGGCTCATTGGCTGTTCCAAATCACCCCTAGGTGTGAGTGTGAATGGTTGTGTGAGTGTTGGCCCTGCGATGACCAGGCAAGCTGTCCAGGGTGTACCCCGCCTTCTCCCAGAGTCGGCAGAGGTGGGCGTCAGCATAAGGTTATTACAATATTTCATATTTACACTAAATACACCAGATGTGATTAAACTGTGGTTCACCTGATTTTCTGGGTTTGATTTTTTTTTTTTTTTTTAGCTTTTTATATTAAGTAATTACTTGTTTTAGGTACAAACTTAGCTCAGCTATATTTAAAAGTAAAGAATTAAGACAGAATTTATTTACATCTGAGGTGATAAGATTCTACAATGAGTGAAAACCTAGGTATAATTTCACATCATACATGGGAGTAAATTGGGGAGTATTCTATATAAATTTGATGGAAATGAGGATTAAGTTAGGTATTATGTGTAAATTAAATGAAAATGGAAATAAATTGGGATGTGTTTTATGTAAATTAGATGTGTATGTAGATAGAATTTGTGTATTATATATAAATTGAATAAAATATTTATAAAATGTATTGTTTATGAATATGAGGTATATGGTAATAAATTGGGGTGTGCTTTATAACCATTGGTTGTATATGTAGAAAATAATTGCAATGTTTTATATAAATTAGATGGAAATGGACGTGAAGTAAGGTGTGTTTTATGTAAGCTAGATATTTGGATAGTAAGATGTACAGTATGTAGATAAATATGTTTGTGGCTAAAATGTGGTATCATACAGAAAGAAGTTATATGGGAGTAAATTAGGGTATGGTTTTTGTAAACTAGATGTATATGGGAGTAAATAATTGTGTGCTATATGTAAAATATATGTCTATGGGATTAAATAGGCGTGTGTTGTTTGTAAATTAGGTGTATATGGGAGTAAATTGGGGTATGTTCATGTAAATTAGATATGTATTGGAGTAAATCAGTGTGTTTTATGTAAATTAGATATATATGGAAGGAAATCGGAGGTGTGATATATAGACATGGAGGTATACAGGAATAAGTTGGGTGTGTTCTCTGTAAATTAGATGTATAAGAGTTTATCTGGAATGTGTCATATGCTATATATAATATAACATTATTAATATAATAATGAACTGATGGGTGGGATCTAACATCCATGCAGCTCAAGCTGATTAACCATGAGCTCTCACACCACCACTTGTTTTGAAGTTACATAAAGGAGATGTGTACATTTGTACAGTAATTTTGATTTTGTTTTTTACTGAACAAGTTGTGTGTGCATGTGTTTGTGTGTCTCTTTCTGGGTTATGTTCCATTAGGGATTGTAACAATCCCTGCATAACAAATCTGAATCCTAGTCATGTGCTTTAACACAACCCGTACTGTGATTGTGAATAGATGTGAAAGGTTGAAGCAGGATATTATTTCAGTGGAGTGTGTGGGGGTTAAATCATGATAAAAGGGCTCATCACGGAGTGACTGAAGGAAGATGGATGGATAAGTGTATTTGGTGTGTATGTGAGACTGATAGAGACAGAGGGATTGGGATAAGGCAGAAAAGAGTGTGTGTGTCAGAGAGAGAGAGAGAGAGAGAGAATGTGAAGTGGCAGAAAAAAACATCTGTGTCACATGCTCTCTCATACACTGGAATTGCAGCTCTCATGAGCCGAGGGCCGGCTAATACTGGGTATTATGTGTGGCGAAATAAATAAAGCAGAGGAGGAAGGGAGGAAGGCAGGAAGACAAATAAGGATGGTTCTTCAGTAGACATGTGTCTCACTGTGTGTGTGTGTGTGTGTGTGTGTGTGTGTGTGTGTGTGTGTGTGTGTGTATCTTTCAGGGTCTATTTGTTTCGCTAACATGGCCATCGCAATGCTGGAACCTGCCCTGCCAATCTGGATGATGGAAACTATGTGTTCAAGAAAATGGCAGTTAGGTAGAGAATGCGCACACACACACACACACACACACACACACACACACACACACACACACACACACACACACACACACACAATTCTGCAGGGATATGATCTGTGTTGACAAGACAGAAAGGCAAAACAGAATATGTGGATATTTGCAATGTGCAATAAAGAATATAAGATATAAAACACAGACATAGAAAAGACCACAGTGGATGAAGGGGAAAAAATAGCAGTGCTTAACAACACCACATTCACAGTTTTATATGTGCATGTGCTTTTTTTTTTTTTTTTTTTTATTCATTCATTCAATCATTTATTCATTCATTCATTTTCTAAACCACTTAATCCTAATTAGAACCGCAGGGAGGCTGGCACCCATCTCAGCCGACCCTGAGCGAGGGTGGGGTACACCCTGTACAGCTCGCCAGGCCATCGCAGGGCCAACACACACTACCATTCAGACTTACACTCACACTTAGGAGCAATGTGGAACAGTCAATGAGCCTATTGTGCATGTGGAGTGTTTTGGACTGTGGGAGGAAACCGGAGTACCTACAGGAAACTCCACACAAAAAAACACCCGAGTCCAGGATTCTAACCTAGGCCTTCTTGCTGTGGGGCGGACGTGCTAACCACTGCACCAACACGCTGCCCATTTTTTCTTATTGTCTTATGATAATAATTTATTGCATTTATATTGTGCAATTATATTTCTTTCATGTTTTTATTTTCTTTTGGTATTAATTTTACCCATAAAATTACTATTATTTAATTCATTTTCACCACAAAAATTGTTTAGACTTCTTAAAGCCATTTTAATTTCAGTGTGGTTATTAACAAATAAAATGATTGCTCCTAATTTTAACTAATTTGTAACAGTTATTCATTTGTTTCATTTTAGATACTTTACACTGAATAATTCAGTCAATTTTATCAGTATAGTTTTCTTTACCTAATTAGCCTAAATATTTTATTGGAGAAGTTTCAAAGACAAGCTGGGCATTTGTACTGATAAAGCAGTAGGCTAGTTATTTTACTTTAAGGAATTTGTTTCTTTTATCTGCATTATTATGGTGGTGCACTGGTTAGAACTTCCATTTTAAATCAAAAAGATCCTGGGTTCAAGTCCCGGCTTGGTGAAGGTGTTTCTGTGTGGAGTGTTCATTTTCTCCATGTGCCTGTGTGGGTTTCATCCAGATAATCCGGTTTCCTCCTAGAGTCCAAAGACATGCACATGAGGCCTTTTTCTGTTCCAGATTACCTCTAAGTGTGAGTGTGAATATTTCTGTGTGTTGGCCCTGCAATGGACCGGTGTGCTGTTTAGGGTGTGCCCCACCATTTCCAGGAGTTCACTGAAATGGTCATCCCCGTGACCATAGTAGGATTAAACAGTTTGGCGAATGGATGGATCAGTGTTATTTTTCATATTATAATTTCTAATAGCTCTTTAGTTCATCAGCTGTTAATTAAGCACAAGCAGCAAAATAAATGTAAACAAAGTCAAAGGCTGAAACATCACAGCCCACTTTTAAACATTGTGCAGCGTTTTGTTAGCACAGTGGAAAACTTGTGAGAAGATAGTGAGTGAGAGAGAGAAAGTGCGAGAGAGAGAAAGAGAGAGAGAGGGAGAGAGAAAGAGATTAGGAAGAGATACCATAAGAGACAGGGGAGGCAGAGAGGATGGGTGGTGGCTGTTTATAGGGTTGTGGGGTATCAGAAGCAAAGCAGGATATTGAAATGCCACAAGCAGGGAGCCAGAGAGAGAGAGAGAGATAGAAAGAGAGAGAGAGGGAGGGAGGGAGGGAGAGAGAGAGAGAGAGAGAGAGAGAGAAGCTTCATTACTGTGCCTGAGAGACGGCCAACAGGTCTAAGATCAGAGTGATTAAGCACTGTCTTATCACAACTCTCCTCCTCTCTGTTTCTCTTTTGTATGTGTCCTGTATCCAGACTGTATGTGTTCTGATCACCCATCTCTCTCTTTCTCCCTCCTTTCAGGAGTTGCCTTTCTGCCAGCCAGCATCTCTTACCTGATCGGGACGAATATCTTTGCTGTTCTGGCTAACAAAATGGGGAGGTATGGAGGAAATGAATCTTTCTCTTCTCGTCTTATCGTCTGTGGTTTGCTATCGGTTTCCGCAGTCATTCAGAAGCTGAAATGAGTTTTGCCTCAGTTTTTTTGATATTTGTTTTTTAATAAAGACCAAAGAACAGTGCAAATCTGTACTGAGACTGGTTTTGGTTAAAGATACATTAAGGCACATTTTGCTTAGTATTTTACATACAAGTACATAACCCTAACTGTAACCTTAAGTCTTGATCACAACACTGGAACAGGAAGTAAATATGAATTTGCAATATTAGTGCTTTTTAAATAATAATAATAATAATAATAATTATAATAATAATAACAATAACAATAATTTATTAAGATTTTCATGATGACGATGATGATGATGATGATTGTTATTACTATTGTGTATTTTTAATTAAATCAGAAAAGTACTGTACATTATTTCTGTGTTTGAGTACTTAAGTTTTAATAGTCACATATTTAAAACATACATTTCTTATACACAGTACATGAATGTCTTTGGAAATGTGCAATTTACACAAAAAATAAGTTTAGCATTTTTTTTAAAAATTATTATTTCGATTGGATTCTGTTTTTATTTATGTGCTTTTTATAAATGCCATTGCTGCAAAGCAGCTTTTTATAGTAAAACAAATCTGGCTCTGGATATTAAAATTCTAATTTATTTGTCACATACAAAATCATACACAGTACAATACGTGAAATGCTTATTCTGACTGTCATATATTTAAAGAGAATAAACAAACCATTAATATAAAGAAGAAAAAAAGAAAAATAACAATAACTATTTGAAGGACAAACCAATAGTTAAAGGTGGAATATAAAATATAAATGTAGTGACGATAAATAATGTGTAAAGTGTCGATGCAGTATGTACACAAGATGTCAGGTGAGTGTGGTAGTGCAGGGATTTCAGAGAGTGCAATTCGTGTGTGCAACAGTCAGCTGAGGTAGAATGTAATGTTTATGTGAAGGGCAGACCTGCAAAGTCCAGCAACTAGAGTTTTGGTTCAGGGCCCGAATGGCCTGCAGGAAGAAGCTCCTTCTCTTTCGCTCAGTGTTTGCTTTTAAGGAGCAGAAACATTTCCCTGACCGCAACCGAGAGAAGAGTCCATTGTTCGGATGACTGAGGTCCTTCGTTATCTTCCTGGCCTTAATCCAGCACCGCTTGCTGTATATAATGTACAGGTCAGGAAGCTCGATACGGATGGTACGCTCTGCTGATTGCACCACCCTCTGGAGAACTTGCCTGTCCTGTCTGGTGCTGTTTCCAAACCAGGCTGTGATACTTCCCATCATGATGCTCTCAGTGGTGCAAGTGAAGAAAGTCTTTAGCACCCTTGAGGGAAGTTTAAAGTCCTTCAGGCGTCTAAGATGAAAGAGACACTGTCGGGCCTTCTTCCCCAGGGTGTTAACATGACAGGACCATGTCAGGTCCTGCGTGATGTAAACACCTAGGTCCTGGAAACTGTCCACTTTCTCCAAGATTCAAGAAGCTTTATTGTCATTCCATCCACATATTGAATGGCTGACACAGTACATAGTGAAACGAAACAACGTTCCTCCAGGACCAGGTGCTACATAAACATACAACAAGGATCCAATCAAAGTTCGTACAACAAAAACATCACAGGGCTAGGACCAGTTTTTTTCCTAGCCTCAAAAAGTGCAAACAGTGCAAGACTATTCCACTGGGGTCCCGTTGATAATCAGGGGCTGGTAATTCCTCTCCTGCTTTGTGATGAAGTCCACTATCAGCTCCTTGGTCTTGCTGATGTTCAGGAGGAAATTGTTTTCCTGGCACCATAATTCCAGGTTTCTAACCTCCTCTAGGTAGGCCATCTCATTGTTGTCAGAGATCAGGCCCACCACCACAGTGTCATCCGCAAACTTAATGATGGTGGTGGAGCTGGAAGTGACCACACAGTTGTAGGTGTATAAAGAGTACAGCAGGGGGCTCAGAACACAGCCCTGGGGGGCTTCAGTGCTGAGGGAGAGTGAGGGTGAGACATGGTTGCTCAACCGTACCACCTGTGGTCTGTCAGGAAGTTGGAGATCCAGCGACACAGGGATGGGCTGAGGGCCAGGATCTCCAGCTTAAGTAGTGGTGAGTATGGAGGGAATTATGGTGTTAAACATTGTCATGCTGGAACAGGTTTGAGTCTCTTAATTCCAGTAAAGGTGAATTGTAATGTTACAACATACAAAGAGATTCAAGACAATTTTGTGTTTTCAAATTTGTAGCAACAGTTTGGGGAATAAGACATGGGTGTGATGTCAGGTTTGCACATACCTTTGGGCATTTACATGTAGGTTACATGGGTAAATAATATTTTTTAAAAACCTAAAGTTCACCTTGTGTTGTTTAGAATCATTTAGCACTACTAGTAGTGTTTTTAGCGTAATAAATAGTATAGTTAATACTGCGGTTGGTAAGCTGGAACATCTCGTCGGGGCTCCCGATAAACCCTGCCCTGCCCTTGGAGGCTCTTCCAAAGGCACTCCCCTTCCGCATGCACTCTGACTGCAGATTTGTGCATGGTAGGGTCAGAGATGAGCAAGAAAGACAACAGCATCTGACTGGCTATTTCCTGGTGGACAGCTAAACAGTGATTAGTCAGCGATTTACAGGATGACAGTGGGCACAGATGACAGATTGTTTTTTATGTTTTATTGTTTTCCAAGATTTGCATTCCAAATCTCATAAGTTATTGATTTCTGTAGAGAGGTAAGGACCAGTATGTGTATTCACCTGGAAATTTACAAGACCCAGCTTTAATATTTGAAAACTTTTAAATGAATTAAAACTGAATTTGGATAAATTAAAACTAAATGTGTGTAAATTCTGCCAAATTCCTGGTAAAATAACTGTACTTTAGTTTGTCCTCTGGCATCCTGCCTACTCCATGGCTTAGTCATATCTTTGCATGTGTGATAAAGTTTTAGGCTAAATATGTCAAAAGCATTTGAATGGAAGTTATCTTTGGCAGCATTCTCAGCAATCACTGGTTTATTCTTTATTATTCTTACCTCTGTCTCTTCCCTTAGATGGCTGTGCTCTCTCATAGGAATGCTGCTGGTTGGGCTCAGTATTATTTGTGTAAGTAGAAGAAACCATCATTAAGGATAAACATTTGCATTTGTTTATTTTAAGCAAATTTATTTGTATAATTTGGGAAATGCTATTCAGCTTAGCATCAGTTTCCTTAGCTGGGGATTGGACTGTGAGTGTCAGGTTTGGTGGCCTTTGGATTCTGTCTCTGCTTTTTGTGGATGATGTGGTTTTAATGACATCAGCAAACACTGACCTTCAGCTTGCACTAGGATGGTTTGCAGCCGAGTGCAAAGTGGCCGAGATGAGATTTATCACGTAAGTCCGCAAGTTATCTTTGACCCACTGCAGGTCAGGGAGGAGTTGCTGCCCCAAGTGGTAGCATTCAAGTTTTTTGGGTCTTATTCATTAGTGAAAGGTAAATAAAGCAGGAGACAGATAGATGGATTGGTGCAGTGTCTGTAGTGATGTGGAAGCTGCACTTGTATGTTGTAGTAAAGAGAGAAATGAGCTGTAAGGCAAAGCTCAACCATGGTCCTGAGCTGTGGATAGTGACCAAAAGAATGAGATTGCTTATACGAACAGCTGAAATGAGTATCGTCCACAGGGAGTATGTGCTCAAATATCTGGCAGAGGCTTAGAGTAGAGTATTAAAAATGCTGAGGTGGTTCGATTAATCTTTTTAGGATGTCAACTGGAGGCCATTCAGGTATGTCCATTTAGGAGTAGTCTGTGTGGCAGACCCAGGATATGCTAGAGAAATGATATCCCTCAGCTAGCTTGGGAACGCCTTGGCATGCTTTTTGAGGATTTAGTGGAAGTGACTGGAGGGAGGAGTGTCTGTGCCTCCTTCCTGAACCAGAGAAGGCTGCAAAAAAAACAAAGCTATTCAGCTTAGAAAAGAAAGCTATTATCTCTAATGTGGATTAAGACTTAACCAAAATGTTTCCTAAAGCTTTGGTCTCTGAGTAACACACACTTACACATTTATTAAGCAGCTTAAACTAGTAAGGTTTAGGAAGGTAAAGTACTAATCAAAAGTTTGGGCTTGCTTATGTTTGTAAGAACAAGGGCAGTCACTATTCCAGAACGTAATTTTATTTATATTAACTGGGTTTCAATCAGTGGAATAACATCAGACAAGGAATGTTGCCCAAGTTTCTGTTTCCCAAATTCTGAGATGAATGTCCCTTTGATCGCAAACTACGACTTCAGAAAGTTTATCACAGTTATTGGTACAGTGGATTGCAGGATAATTTCCAGAGGAGGAAAAAAAACCCAAGCCTGGTGAGGAAACAATTGTTTATAACAGCTTATAACATACAGCACAAGACAAAAGTCTGGACTTCTCTTAATCTCTGGACTTTGAGAAGTCTATAACTGAAGAAGAAGGTGTGTCCAAACATTTGACTCATAGTGTACATTTCACTGGAATTTCTTAAACAACCAAGGTAGGAAATAATCAGTCATTTTAACTGATGTTAAAGCAAACATTATTTTGTCATTATCAGAGAATCAGGCAGCGAGAACAGAAGAATGGGTTCAAAAACACATTCCAACTCTCACACTCTCTCTCTCTCTCTCTCTCTCTCTCTCTCTCTCTCTCTCTCTCTCTCACACTACGACATCATTATGACGGCTACATCTGTTTTCAGGTGGATAATCAAGGATTTATTTTGTGTTTTTCACTTCACAGGTGCCTTTTGCAAAAGACATCTATGGACTCATACTGCCAAACTTTGGGGTTGGTTTTGCAATTGGTAAGCAGTTCCATTTTGTATTACAGCAGCTCAGTTTAACCAGAAAACAGATCACAATTTTTTAATAATGCACTTGTCATAAAGATTTTATTCTTTTCAGTTACAGCTTAAACTCTTATAAAAGGGGGACTTCTAATATATGTCTTGCATGTGCAGACTTTAAAAACATGCAGTTAACTGACATGATCATGTTTTCTGTTAGGAGATTGTATTGGTAAAGCTGTAATACTGAACTGCTTTCAGGAGTTGATGCTTTTTCCTGTTTTTATTTTATTTTTGCCTTATTAACTTTAAAAGAATAGCTGGTGAAGATGTATGGCTGTTTATTCAACTGCTCGATAACTTCCCAAATTGCCATTTTTTAAATAAATAAAAACATTTAGTATTGCCAAATTGTTGTGCTTTCAGAAGAATAAAAGACTCCAAGACACAACATTATCGGAAAAATAAATACCTTTGGTGCGAGAGACTCTAACTCTGTTTTATGTTGGGCTGCATTACATCACCATGTCACCGATTAATATTCAAACACTATTTTTATATTGAAGGTATGAATCTTGTTCAGTAGACCAGACTTATATGTTTAAATTTACTAATCTTATAGCACTTACACTATATGACCGAGTACATATAAAAATGATTATTACAATTGATGATAATGCGTTCATACACAAATAGCAACACATTTCTCAGCTCAGTGCAACAGGGCTTGTGATTAGTGAAGATGGTAATCAAAGCAATTAAAGAGTACAGAGCTTTAAATGTGTTTCCTTTAGATTTTAATTTGTCTGATTTGTAAGGTGTTATACAAATTAGTATGAACCCAAGATGATTGAATCCTATTCTTTCTCCTGCCTGCATTAGGTATGGTAGACTCCTCTATGATGCCAATCATGGGCTATTTGGTGGATTTGAGACACGTGTCTGTGTACGGGAGTGTGTACGCCATTGCTGATGTGGCGTTCTGCATGGGCTTTGCATTCGGTGAGAACCTAAGTTTGCCTAAAAAACACTAGGAACAGTATGACCTTTGGCACAAGTATCTTCAAGGGTGCTTATCCTAATTATTATTTCTATTATAAGGTCTAACTCATGCTCTGCCAAAAGTTTTGTATTCATTTATTTATATAGAATGCTGTGGTTAGTGGTTAAGGTGATGGGTTACTGATCCGAAGGTCAACAGTTCAATCCCCACTATCACCACTGTTGGGCCCTTGAGCAAGGCCCTTAACCCTCAACTGTTCTGTTGTTTAAAAAATGATAATTGTAAGTCACTCTGGATAAAAGTGTCTGCCAAATGTAAATGTAGCTTTGAAACTTCCCTGTAACATTTGCTTCAAGTTCAAGAACTTCAAGAGAGGAAAAACGAGAGGGAGTGAGGTATTTATAACCGACATTCTACAACATAAAATGTAACTACAGTGTAAATAAGGGGGGCAAAAATTATATGCTGTTTATCCATGGGGCTGCACAGTGACATAGTGGTTAACATGGTCGCCTCACATCAGGAAGGTCCTGGGTTTAAGTCCTGGACTTAGTGAGAGTATTTTGTGTGGAGTTTGCATGTTCTCCCCATGATTGCATGGGTTCCTCTGGGTACTCTGGTGCCCTACTACAGTCCACAGACCCTGTGATGGACTGCAATGGACTGGTGAGTTATTTAGGGTGTACCCTGCCTTTGTCCAGAGTTGGCTGAGATAGGTCCCAGATCCAGAACACCAGAAGGATAACATGGTTCTGCAAATGAATGAATAAATGCTTATCCATCCACAATCTATATTGCTTATCTTTTACAGCTTTGGGGCCACATAATCCCAGCTAACTTCAAGTGAGAGGCAGGGTACACTCTGAACCAGTCACCAGTCTACTGCAGGACTAACACAAACACAATGATCCATTAATTTTCACAGTCCCACCTATGGGACATTTAGAGTAGTCAGTTGATGTAATGTGCATGTATTTGGACTGTGGGAAGATACCTGATCACCTCGAGGAAACCACAAGAAGATGGAAACTCCACACAAAGTCTGATTGAGATTCCTGCGGTTCTTTAAGAAATATAAAAGAATGTTAGCACTGGCTTGTCTTGGTATAAAAGGAATAAAATGCTTCAGGCTATGTTGTAACGAGAACATAAGCAACCGTGTTTTGTGTCACAGGCCCATCAGCCGGTGGTGCTATTGCTCGCAGCATTGGGTTTCCCTGGCTCATGACCATCATCGGCGTGGTGGACATCCTGTTCGCTCCACTTTGTTTCTTCCTCCGCAACCCTCCAGCCAACGAGGAAAAAATGGTCAGTTATTGCACCTGTTATTGGGTAATTTTACAACACTTGTTGCTCTACGGTTATTATTACCTTTGACAAGGAGGTTATTATAAGCTATTAACTAATATTAAAGATTACAGGTTTAACAGATCAAACAGTTGACTGGTTTTATCTACTGGATCAATTTCAGTTAATGACTTTTGGTATATCCAAACGTTTTTACTCTGGGGAACACGAATATACATGTGAAGCACTTTTCACTGTAGACAAACATACACACTTTAAACAATATAAACTAAAGCACATACACACAATGAACATGAACCCGATTTTGTTAAAATATTGGCTGACACAATTGTGTAGCAACAATTTTCAAAGAGTATTTACCTTATATTTGTAGCATAGCAAACTAAACAATTGACAGATTTAAACAGAATTGTAGGTGTTAGAATATATTACTACATTGGTTTTAATGCTTTATAATATGCCAATACTTAAGAAAATTAAACTATGCTTACAGCCTCGTAAATGTTTTTACAGATAAAGAACGGCCCTAAAAGATTATTTATTCTACAAAGAGAAATTATGGTTGTGGAAAGATGAACTGTTCACATAACGTCAAATCAGTAGATATGGAAAATATGGTTAAAGATCTCTATGTACATAGAAAGACCTGAATATTTAGATTCGCCACTAATAAAGTCGAGGAATTAGTGACAGGTGTGCTTTAAGCCCTCCTCACACCTGGTTTTAATATCCTAAAAATTTTAATCAACAAAAGAACACATCTGTTATGATGAAAAAATATTTTTACCCTAAATGTTAAAAGAAATTTGCAACTAATCCCAGCCAGCACTTGTATGTGGGACCCTGTGGGTAGTAAGTGGGTTGAAAAATGGGCCACATATGGGTTTGTCCGTGGGTCTTGCATTGGCCCTGTGTCAATTGCCTGACCACCTTGACCATCACTTTTGGCGGGGGACCCTTCCCTTTCTTCACCTTCATGCCTAAAGTGCCCTTGAGCAGGGTACCTTACACCAACTGCTCCCTGGCTGCTGCACTGTGGCTGCCCATGCACCAAGTGTGTGCTCACTTTGGATGGGTTAAATACAAGCCTAAATTTCCCTTGTGGGTAAGAAAATAAGAAACTAAATAAAATAAATAGTATATCTGGTGTGATCCTACAAACGAGCTACAGCAGACGGTGTTAATGTTATGGCTGATTGGTGTATATGTGTACATAATATATGCACACATCTCCTAAACCAGTATCTTTTTATTTAACCTCATTTCAAGCCTCTGACATGATCAAATATGATCGAAATGGGAAATTATGTTGCATAATGGATACAAGCAAAAAGGTTGCCCAGAATGCCCTTCAGCAAAGATCAAAGACTGATGCTGATTGGAACGGACCTACGTATTTGCTCTCAAATACATGCCGTGATCAAAGCTCCATGTCATGTGTTCTTTCTCAACAAGGGCTCTACATTGGCTCTGAAGAGTATTTTTGACTACACACTCGCAACCAAACACACATTTACACATGACTCCTATATCTATATCTGATATACATGTTTCTATATAAGAACAATAATTCAGAAACCTTAAGAAACCCATTTAAATAATCATTATCTGAAATGGATTTTAACCTTTGTAGGTAGTTTTATCCGAATTTTCAATAATGAAGCAAAAATGTGTAAAAAATAATTACTGGATAGAATTAGAATGGTTACTTTCACTCACTGAAGGTTTAGTGGTCTAGTAAACAAGAAGATTGACCACAATGGAAACAAATAATGGAGCATGATAGTAATATTATAATATAAATTATAAATAATACTAATAATATTGCCTCACAGGTTCTGGGTTTAAACCTCACAGACAACTGGGGCCTTTCTGTGTCAAAATCAGCTAGCATCCATCCATTCATCCATTTTATAGCTAACAGATGAATAAATGGATGGATACATGGATGAATGGATGAATGGATGGCAGCAGGTAACACTAAACACATTGCTTGAAAAAAGTAGTTCCTATTTATGAAACGACAATTTCTACAAATAGTGTAATGTAGGCACTGCCTAAAGGCATTGGCTCCTACCAGGGCTGAATCAACTCCAGCCAGGGAGGGGAAAAAAATAAGATGGTGTTTCACATAATCATAGAATGTACTAAACATGGTGCAGACATACTAAACCATTGTTTGGATGCTGCCTTATTTTCATAACCCAAACACTATCCCGTGTGTGTGTGTCGGGCGTGGAAGTGATCACAAACACAAAAGACTGATTACATTATCGCACAAAGAACCAATTAGAACACCATCAGATCAAATGCCCATTATCTCAGTGTGTGACATCCCTACACTACATAAAGTGTGAATGTGTGCAATAAGTTTAGTTCCTTGAGTCATTTAAAAGAAATTGTTGTTAGTGCTTTTGCACTAACCATGGACAATGTGAGGAATTTATTGTGGCCCTTTCATCATCTGGTTTGTACTTGTTTTCAGTTTCATTATTGTGTGAGGTAGTATCAACAGTCAATTATGCACCAAGTCAGTATCACACACACAACACACACACACACACACACACACACACACACACACACACACACACACACACACACACACACACATAAACAATCAGCACACACTTGGAGCAGTGGGCAGCAGCATTGCCTGGAATGCAGTTGGGGGTTAGGTGCCTTGTTCAAGGGCACTTCAAAAATGAAGGTGGAGGAAGCCTGCCACCACACATTTTTCCTACTGGTCCCAAGCCTACTTCTCCAACCATTAGGCCACGGATGACCAATTAATTATGCTTAACGAATTCACATTGGATAAAAGAAAATCAAATGTAATTATTTTTAAGGGATTACTTTGTATAGTAATAGATCATAATAAATAATACATCAGAGAAAAAAAAATTATTTAGAATTCCTGGGATTTTACTTGTAGAAAGAGAAGTACTCCTAACAAACAGTGTACATTAGAATTTATGCTGTTTTTAATATTAATTTGAGCTGATTAGAGTCACACTGCTGCTGGTGTTTTTTAGTAAGAATTGGGCCAGTGAAGACCTACATCCAAACACATCTAAAATGAAATAATCTGATAAATATCTGCTTTTCTCTCTCTCTCCCTTTCAATTGTCTTCCTCTCTCTCAGGCCATCCTGATGGATTCAAATTGTTCAATGAGGACGCGTTCCTACTCTACCCAGGGTTCCAGTTATCAGATGGGAGACGATATGGATTTGGACAGTCCAGAATAGACACCTTTATCCTCTCTCAGAACTAGACATGGGGTCAAACCCCTTGAACCCTAGCCATGTATGTGCCCTTCTAGAGTTTATTTAGCTGTATTAAAAAGGGAGAATGAAGACTTTAAACTGAACTGTTTGGCTGATTTTATGAGGAAACATTCCTGACAATTAGTGTTGTTTGTTTTGCTAAAACCAAAGTCACTCTCACGGTCCTTTAAGATTAGGGTGAAAGTGGTTTATCAGTTTCAACCAACAGCCTTAGCCACACACTTAGTAAGGTATTAATTCAGAAACAGGGTCTTTTAAGCCACCACTAATCTTTATCAAGAGAGTTTTATGTAGATTGGGGTGGGACGATGCAGGATGTTAAGATAAGATGATCAGTGGCTGTTTTAAATAGTAAAAAGCTGCTTGGTTTTTAAAGAACGAACATAACAGGCAAAAATAATAATAATAATAATAATCATCATTATTATTATTATTATGATTATGATTATTATTATTATTATAAAACAAACAAACAAACAAATAAATAAATCTATCAGGAAAAAAAATTCCTACAGTGTTGTCAGGAACCGTTTAATTATTCCAAACATTTGTACTGTAGCTGCATTTTATAGTCGTTGGTATAACAACAACATATATATATAAAAAAAAACAACAAAATGTAAGGAATAATGTACAGCAAGTCAGCCTTTATCATAAATTTAACCCTGACAAGGGATTAGGTCTTGCATTACCCCGAAGTGAATAATATTGTGAATATGA
Source organism: Neosilurus hyrtlii (assembly GCA_028564935.1). Classification (NCBI taxonomy): domain Eukaryota; kingdom Metazoa; phylum Chordata; class Actinopteri; order Siluriformes; family Plotosidae; genus Neosilurus; species Neosilurus hyrtlii. Next base: position 23,148,061 of record JAOUQZ010000002.1, read on the forward strand.
CCGTCTTGCTCTACTCTATTCCATTTATTATACAGCTACTTACAAAATATTAATTTACATGCTATTTTATTGATTTAAAATGAAGTTACTGCACCAGCTATTGATGTGCTCTAATGCAATGGACTGTTATACTTAGCAACGGTCTGTTTTAGAGAAATAACATATAGCTGAGTACCATAATTGACCAATCAGAAGTATTCACATGAAGCATGAAATAAAAGTTTATCATATCAGGATTGTTCCCCATGGCAAGTTCTTTAACATATCACATTGAAATGATCTTTTGCAAATTATTTTTTTTAGTCTTTATTGAATATTGTAATCTCATACAATTTGTATAAAATTAGATTAGCATAATAATTATATCAAACATTTATGTTCTTCACAAAGAAAACTCATTTAATATGCGCCGCATTGCATACTGTTATGTTATAATTGTCTCAAGTGTTATTTTACATTTCTTTCGACCATTAACTTGCACACTTGTTATTCTGTTATAAATCCTTGAGTGTGCCTATAAAAATTGAAGGTCATATGTGCTAAGTCAGCATTCAATATTGCTGCCTAATAAGGTAAAAAGCTTATTGTGAATATCTCCAATAGAAATCACATGTTGAATTAAAAGCACTTAGAGAGTACAAACCTCCACCAAGTCTCTACCAAAAACCCCCAAAGGTCACAGCACCTTCTGCTGGGTCTTCTGTAATATCACACTTCCAAAAAATCATTCCATATCATAATGTTCAAGAATCCTTTAAAAAACAGAATTTGATCTGAATCATCTCCAGAATCAGTGGAGTGTTACTTGGACTGTGCTCCGCCCTTCAAAGAAATAATTTAAAAAAACCCAGTTCTTAACTATTTTGTGAAAAGTTCTAACAAACAAGCAATCCAATCAACCAACACTGACAAAAATGCAACCTTCTTGGCAAAGGCAACAATTCACTATATGCAGCTAGCGCAGCTACACATAGTAAAAAGTGGTTGATATCTATCTTTATTTTCTGCTGGTGAGGAAGTTGAAGTTGAAGAAGAAAATAAAGTTTACTTGTTGTACAACTAAATCATAATTTTTACCTTGAAATGGCCTTAAGGGGTGACTGTTCTAAAAAGACCACACGTCAGATTTAATGTGCTCATACAACATATTGAAACTTGAACATAATTTGAGTAAAGTGTGCTGAGAGAAAGAGAAAAAGAAATATTCATAGTCAAACTGAAGTTCATGTGATGGCAGAGGTGGCTCAGTGGTTAAGGCTCTGGATTACTAGTCCAAAGGTTGACGGTTCAAGCCCCAGTCCCACCAACCTGTTGGATCCTTGAACAAGGCCCTTAACCCTCAATTGCTCAGTTGTATAAAAACTGACAAATGTAAGTCACTTTGGATAAGGGTGTCTGCTAAATGCCACAAATGTAAATGTGATGTTTACATTTAGTGTTGCCTTCAAGCTGAACTTCTCTGTGGGCTCTTGACATGTTCTTGTCTGTACAGGCTTTATATGTAATCAAGCTACGATTTAAGATGTTTGTTGTATCATTTATTATTGTGTAATAATGTCAACAAATAGAGATTAATTCAGTAAACCATTTAGATGATAACACAAAAAGGCACAATACTGCTTCTCATTATGAATGAGTTGTGTTTGTGTGTCCTTCCTTCATGTGTGAATTCCATCATGTCCAATAAACAAAGTGTTATGTTGATATCTAGTACATCGTAATCAGAGATCATTCGCTCGCTTTTAGTTCAATTAAACAATAAACACATTATTGTAGAGGATATTGTAATAGTGCCTCAGTCTCATTACATTTCTAAATGTATGTAGTATTTATATCTATATTTTAGTAAGCACATATGAAAATTGTTATTAAAGGTGTGTACTGTAAGGTTTTTGTTTTCTTTAAATAGGCACCTTATCCTGAGGTTAGTATATGGTCATAAAAGCCATTTCACAGTTATTTAAAATTCTGATCTGTAAACTACAGCCTTCCACTGTTACATGTTCACTTTCCTGTTCTTGTGACGGAAGGAGCTGTAACGCAGGAGGTCTGGAAATGCAGAATCTGTGATGAGGTTATTCCTTAAATATCATGTCTAACTTCTCTTAATCACATCTGTAGATCTGAATAAGATTATATTACTTGTATATAGTGAAGATCTGTGTTAAAGCTGTGCACGTGCAGGTCTACCATACACACAGGAACATTCAAACTAATGCGAAACGCAGTTACTGTAGAACATCATCCTAACTGATCAATCTCCCAAAATAAATTAGCATTGAGGCTACCTTTGTAGTGTTTTTTGTGATTAGTTTTTGTGTTTTGCTTTTGTATAAATATAATTACACAAAAATTTTATAAACGGAACTGGGCCTAAGACATTAAATTTCAGATTTATTTTTCTTTCAAAATCTATTTGAGAAATACCATCTATGGTAAATTTTATTTTGCGCCCGATCTGTGATTTGATTATTTACTACAAAGTAATGATTCTTGGAGAACATCCTCCAGGTGTGGTGATCCATAACTTTTGCCAGCGGTGGTATTCTCCTTTTTCATATTAGCTATGAATGCATTCCCAATTCAATTTTCTGTTCAGCAAAAGAAAAAATAATCAGCATGTCATATGAAATATTAATCCAGTTCAGCTGGTTATTCCACAGAGCTATTAAACTATTTAGAGGTGTTAAAATAGTGATTTCATCCTGTCAGAACTATAAACATCCACAAGAGTCAACTTAATCTGCTCAAAGTCACTTTAGTAATCTCCCATCAGGCCTGGGATTGACTTGCACAAACATTAGGGCTATGTAATATCCCCTGGCTATGAACTGAGTAAGTGTAATGTATGGGCATGCATGTGCAGGATAATTATACTCCAAACACCAGAAGATATCAGGATATCCTGTCCAGTTTATATCAGGTGATTGTATTTGTTTCATGTCTTGCCCAAGTACTCAGTATAGTATCTATAATCTTATTAAAACAGCATTAAAAATAGTGATGTTAGCATTTTGAAGTTTTTAATGATATGCTAAAATTATATTTAATATTTTACTAGCAATATATTTGCAAACATGCTGCGTTTCAAAAAAACATTCACACTTAATCTATCCTTGTTTAAACTTAGACAGACTTCAAGTTTATGGTTTTATCAATTTTGGGTCATGTATAAAAAGGAAAAAAATCTGTTCTGTTTAAAAACATACAGTATCAGATTCCCACCATATCTTCCTCCTGACCAGTAAGGGTTAATACTTTTATTTTGATGCTTTGAGATGTGTAATGTGGTTGACATCATGTGCTTATGTACCAATAAGTCAGTGTGCCTTTATTCACGTGTCTTCTCTCTCTCCGTCTCTCTCTCTCTCTGTGTGTGTGTGTGTGTGTGTGTGTGTGTGTGTGTGTGTGTGTGTGTGTATGAGTAAATCTACTTGCTTTCATGAGAGTTTTGTATTTTGTAAAAGGTCCTGTAATCAGAACTCAATTCATAAGTCTGTAACCTTATAGAGTGTATGAACATAGTTGTTGGGACTAAAAAAGAAATAAATAAATGTTGAATATCTAGTTTCAGTCGAACTGCATTTCTTAGATTAAAAATGGTCCTCCATCACCTTTATGGTAAATTGTGTTAAGAATGGATTTCGTGCATTTGCATCCACATTTACACATTTACTTTAAAATACACACATTAACATGTCCGATGTGTTTAGTTCATTCAATTATGTTAGTTCAATGTACATGAATGCATACATTATATTGATTCTAAAACAGTATGTTTTTCTTTAGGGTCTGAAAGAGTTGTTTCCAATGATTGACACGCCAACCTCATTTAAAGCTCAATAACTGCACAGGTTGCCATCTGCTCACAGATCAATACCAGTGTTGATTTTGTTTTTCAGTGAACGCATACAGCATTGCAGAATGACCCAACTTATATTTAAATCAAGTCAATAGCGATCTTTACAACCGATTTTCACTTGCCAAGTAATAGATGTGCATGATGGCCAACAAACAAAGCACTGATTATTACATTATTTGTATTGACACATGTCTGGAATGAAAATCATCATATAAAGAATAAAATACCACCGGATCTGCTATTATACAACAACAATTAGCAACGTAGTAGTGTTAACGATTCTGATGTGGAGAGTCATTATCACCTAAATGTTCATAAATTTCATTAAAAGCATGTGACACAGTTTTATTCATCTCATCCCACAAATTGCTGAGATTAAGCCAAAATCTCACACAGCCAGCTGAAGTGTGGCTTGGACTACTGTAGCCAGATTTTGTTAATAATAATAAAATGGGTAGGAAATATGCACGTCTGAGAAATGTGAGCATCTACTATCATTTGTACTGGCAGTAATTGCAATGTATACTAGGCAGATGCTGTTCCCTGTACATTTTTACTTCCTCACAAATCTATGGTAACATCCGTTTATCAGATATTCCATCACAGCTGCAACAGTTGAACTGATCCATCACTTGACATATAGCCATTCCTAACAGAACCAAACCTTCTGTAAATTGTAACCATGCCCTTCCGGTTCAAAAGTTAGCTTCCAGGCTCTGAGGTATTTCATTGGAAGTATGCAGAACACTTACAGGATAACCCCGGTTGAACTCCAGAATGCATGAAGTAACTGCAGCCATGTCAGACCAAGGCGTAAAGTTTTTAAATTTAATGAATGAGTGCATAATACTTCTAAACTGTTCAGAGTTACATTGATGTAGAACACCCACAAGTTAGTTCCTGTTGTTTATGATATAATAGAAACAGTTGACATTTGCTCACCAGCCCCTTGAAGTCACATTACCAAGAAGTTAGAAAACGCAAACGCTACCTTCCAAAAGACTGACAGTGGAGACTCATTCCATAAGTGTTTACCTCTCATATTGCTAATCTTTCTCGATCATGTTCATTTCTCCTCCTTAACATCCGGAGGTTTCGTCCATTTCTTTCCACAGAGGCCACTCAGATATTTGTTCAGTCCCTTGTCATTTCATGGCTAGACTACTGCAACTCACTCCTCACAGGTGCCTTTGAGCGCAATTCCACCGCTGCAACTGATCCAGAACGCAGCTGCACAGCTTGTTTCCAACCTTCCCAACTTCTCCCACACCACTCCTCTGTTACACTCACAGAATCTCAGAATTATTGCATCAAAACTGGAAACCTGGCTAGTATTCAATTTGCATTAATGCAATCAAAAACATTTAGAATATTTTACTATGCTGATGCTAAATAGTACCCTTTGGCCATGCTGCCAATTTTGTCTTTATAAAATTAATTTATATAAAGAACATGACATGGAGCAAACTAACTTTTTAATCATATATATTGTATCTCAAGTGCATAAGCAAATATATGTCAGTGTGGAATGTTTCTGCCACACGATATAAAGCTGTGCAGTACTTTAGCAGATGTTAAAACCACATTTAAAGCAAACCACTTTTTTTTTACATTAAACAAAGACGACATCATCACTGATGAAAAGATAAATCAGCATACTGTGCATCACCACAGAGAGCGTTGAGTTAGGGTTGAGTTCGCAGTGACCATTTTAGTTCAAGTTATTTACAATAGTGCCATGGTTATGTTTATGCAGGAAGTTTCAATCAATTTTTTTCCTGTTCTCAATATCGTATTCAACCATTTAAATTTCATACTCAACCAATATTTTCAGGCAGAAGCATCCGGAAGCACGTGTACAAGTAAATCAGGTTTGAAGAAACAGGCATGAGCAAGAAATCTGATTAAAACTGGCTGCTTAAGAAACATGACTCAGATTCTAATGAGCATGACAATAAAAAAAACCTCCCTTCACCACAAGTTGTTTATTTGAACAGGATCATCACTGAGAGCAACACCTAAAGAAAACAAAAGATAAAACCTCTGGTGTGTACACGTGTGTGAGGAGCACAGTGTCATTGTTATACCCAATAGCCACGAGACGTGAACATAAACAAAAATGACAAAGCTTCCAGGAACGTTTGCCCCAGGCTAACACAAGACACATTAATGCGCGTGAGTGTGTACGTGAGAGAGAGAGAGAGAGATGCTAAAATTCTTTCTTGCCAATTCTGTACTTGACCTATGAAAATAGTGAGTGCAAAACTACAACAGAAAGTATAGTGTAACTGCACTCCTTATACAAATCTAAGTACTAATCTCTTTTAATTCCTAAACACACTCAGCCTTTATGAGCTTCATTTGTGTATTTAAAATTAATACATACTACACAGGAATTGTGCGAGATGATTAATTCACCATCTTGGGGTTAATTATTAAAGGTGAGGTGAATGGCAGATCCACTGAGCCCAAGGCGAATGACCTGTTTTAGTAAATTCTACACAGAATAATAAAAAAATTATTAAATAAAAGTTTTGTATAGTTTATTTTTAGATATTTTACCCATTACAGAGGCAGGTCCAGTGAGTTCCATGCACACCAAGCAGAACTAAGGGCTGTGTATCTATAGGGAGTTTTAGTACAGGGTAAACACCTACATTTCAAAAGTAAATAAATAAATAAATAATTTTAAAAAAAGGTTAAAGATAATAAAATTATTTTTCACACACATGTAACTTAGTGATGTAGGAGAGGTGGTGCTGAGGTCTGCTGGTGGCCCAACTTGAACCCCTTGAAAAATTGTTAATTACCTATATGAAGGTTTTCAACCCAGCAGGTCATTTTCAACATCCTTAGGAAAAACATTTCTCATCTGACTGTTGAGGTTCATGCATCATATAAGTTTAGTGGTTTGAGAACACACACCAGCCGTGTGGAGGAAAAAATAAATAAAAAGGCAAACAGCCAAAAAAAAAAAAAAAAGGAAAAAGAGGAAAAGAAATGGAAAAATTTAGTTTTCTCATTACATACTGCACCTTAACTTTAAAAATATATAATTTTCAAACTCACATGGAAATTAATAATTCGTTCCCATTTTGTGAAGGTTTCCCCCCCAGACCACCACATCAGTTCAACAAGTGGAAAATTTTTTTAATGTTTTTAAATTAAAATAATTAAACTGGAAGCTATTTTAAAGATATGCACTAGTTTTATTTTTTTGCTGTTCAATCAGTCTCATATAGAGAAGTGTGAAATACTGTGGTTTACACTTTCTAATCTATTTTTTGAGGGTGGAATGCAAGTCTCAGGAGCATGCTAATGCTTATAAAACAATAACAACCAGTACATATTGTACACAATTTTAGCATAATAATAAAAAAAATATACAAATAATTTGCTGTTATGAAGACTTCAGCATTAGCCACCTGAGCCTTCAGTGTGATTTATCAGTCTTATTTTTTCTGAATGCTTAACTGTTCTCTTTTGAACTGAAGCAAAGTAATTCTTTAAACGCATTGCATACATTTTCCACAGTTCTTTTGTTAAACACACTACATTTATTAGCATAATACACTGCCCAGCCAAAAGAAATTCTCACACACACTATTTTGTTGGACTACCTTTAGACTTAATTACAGCATGTAATCACAGCAGCAACATTTATTTCCACTCAGAGTGGGTTCATGTTTTACTGACATCTTGAATTGATGAGGAAAAAATTAAACCACTCAATAAAGTCTTCCCCAGCACATCCCAAAGACTTACAATAGAGTTAAGGTCAGGACTCTTTGGTACCAGTTCATATATGAAAATGATTCCTCCTCCTGCATGAACCACTCGCTCACTATTTGATCCCCAATTATTTATCCGTGAGAGCAGGAAAGTAAAAGTCCATTAATGTGATAACCTGCTCATTCAGTACATTCATGTCGTCAGCAGATTTCATTATACTTCCACATAATGTTGCTGAGCCTTGACCGGACTGGATCATCAATGCCATGGTGATTATGCGTTGTAGTCAAGGATAAAGGCACTCCAACAAAATATTAGAGAGAGACACATTTCTTGAACAGACAATGTATAAAATCAGCTTCAAAAGCAAAATTTAAAAATATTGCATACGCAGAAAATGGAATGCTTGTCCAATTAGTAGCTAAGCTTTCAAATAAATCAAAATTACAAACACCAAATATTTGTATCATTTGGATTGATTCAAATGTTTTTTTTGTGCTAAAATCAACCATCTTATTCAGATTTTTTTAAGGTGCAACCAACTAATGCAGGGCTATCCTACAAAGACAATTTTTTTTGTATCAAAAATATTATTACATGGTATTATAACGCAATTTCCAACATAACAAAATAAAACAATGGTGATTTGTCACATTTGCATTGGCATTAGTATTTAACAAAATTTTACAAAAAAAAACCCAAAACAACAAAAAAAAACCCAGAATAATCCATGATCCCCAAATCAAGGCATTATTACCCATTTCTTCCTATAATAAGTTCCTAGTAATTTAACAGACAGACATGAAAAGAAAACCGTAGATAAATTAATGAGAATTATTTAGTCATTCAAAAAAGAAATTTAGTATGATAAAAAGTGCGTCATGTTTAGAGGACATGATAGTTGGAAAAATAAAATACATAACCTGGGCAGTAAAGGTGAAGCTCCACATGGAACCAATATTAAGGTTTACATTCTAGTACTTGGCTAAATCCTACTGGTTAGAAGCAGACAGACAGGCCTCGTGTTCCATCTGGAAAGAAGATGATTGGGTAGAATAGCTAGGTAGGTAGAGAGAGATGGTCAAAAGCAAAAAGCACGAAGCTCACAAGAAAGCAGGCCATCTTGGAAATTCATCAATCTTAAATTACCAGTAACACTGACGCTACAAATGGAGTCGCCCCTTCTAAAGCCTATCGGGTTATTTACTACACTTTGATGTACCCGTGAAGCTTCCCCTTTCAGACAAGGCAGGAAAGCTTGGACTGATCTGCATCAGCGAAGGTAAATTCCAATACTGACCTAAAAGTTTTAAACATTGCATTGATACACTGTACTGATTTGATTGAGTCCATAGTTGAGACAAGTTAAGAAAAAAGACAAACATAAAAAAGTCTTCTGATAACAGCCTCAAATATCCCCAAATGAAAGAACTTTCATACATCTCCGGGTATCTTTTACAATAACTTATTTTTCAAACCTCACATTCACAAGTGCAGTCAGTCACATACACTACCTATGCAAATGCTGCTCAAAGTCTCAATTTTATTTTGCATTTCTGTTTTCTAACGTGGTAAGGCTTCCACACAGATCTGTTCCTCAGTAATGTCATTTAGACTCTGTAAATCCACTGGGCTACAAACGTCACTGTCATACACTTCTGCCTCCATTAGGTCCTCCTCAAGAACCTCCACTTTTGACTTTGGAAAGCCATGTTCGGATGGCGAGGTGCTCTCCAAGGATTCTAGGTCTTCTATTCCAGCGCGGTAGTGGATCATTAGCAGAGTCAAAGCCTGAAGCCGCTCACCTGACTTGGCCAGAGCTGAAGAGATCTGGGCTTTGCGTCGTGCATCAGTCACTTCTCTGTTTTCAGATATCAGTGAGTTGTTGTGCTCTAGTTCTTGGTCAATCTCTTGTTGGAGCTTATCCAGCATCAATTCCAGCTTTTGCGATCGTTCATCTGTAGGGAGGCCACGGTACAGGTCTCGGCCAATCTCCTTCACTGCAATAAAAACACTGTCATCTAACCCTCCCTCTCTGCGTGCGAGCTTTGTGCCACCACCGGATGATGGTTGTTTTGAAGGACTAGCCACTGTATATGTCTCAGTGTCACTGCTCTCATTGTCTGAAGTGTTGGGTGTGTGTTTGGGGGAAGGTTCTGCCACTCCAGGACCAACCTCTGCTGTCTGTTCTGCTAGTCTGGCTTTGGGGACTTGCCTCAGATTGAGCAGACGGGAGCTGGTGTTGATGATGTGCCGCGTGAGACCACTAGTTGCCCGATTGATGGTGGACTTTGCTTCTGGGTCTGTGCTTCGCCGGTCGGCATTCGCCAAACAGAAAGGATGCTCAGCAAGACATTTCTCCTGGCACTTCTTGTGGCAGACATAGGCACAAGTAATGCACTGTGATGCAGCCTTGGTCCAAACCTTCTTTTTGCAGTAGTCACACCAGGTGGGATTCTGAAACTGTGTGTCTTGAAAGTTGTGTCGAACCTCAAGCTGCATGGAGCTGTAATTTAGATCATCCCGGGTTATTATGGGCACATAGTCCCTATCTTTATCACGATCCTTTAGCTCTTCCTCTTGTAAACTCCCCTTCCTTTCAGTAACCCCACTGGGCAGGTCTGAGTCTCCCTCTCCTAGGTAGGTGAAGTTTAGTGTGATGTCTCCATAGCACAGCTTCTCGTTGAAACCCTTGTGTGTGCTAAGACTACGAAGCGCAGTACGGCTGACGCTAGCCCTTGGATCTGGGGCACACAAACGGAACGTGCTTTGGTATTCTGCACATGAAATAGACAAGCATTCCAGGGCTATATGCTCCAACTGCAAGCTAACATGGCCCAAGCATAAAAGACTACCTAGCTTAAAGGGATCCTTGCACCATAGTGCTATATTTAGGTATTTATGATTACTTTCTACATCAAAGACAACAGAGGAATTGATCCAACGTCCATATCTGTTGCGGAACATAGCCTCAGATGACTCCCAGAGACCCTGTTCCTCCATACTCTCTTTTAAGCTAGAGGCACTCTCTATGATTTTGTCTTTGACCAAATCTTGTTTACTGGTGATGGGGTTTGTTGAGAGTTCTTCAACAGAATCTACAGGTTTGTTTACAGGCTTTGGCTCAAGTGTTTTTGTGGGACTTCTCTCAGATGCAGTTTTCTCTCCATTGCTTGCAGCTGGTGGAGATTTTTCAGATGTTTTCTCTACTATCAGATCACTGCTTTCTGTGTTTTGGGATTCACAGACTGTGGCAGGGGATGTCACTTTTATTTGGGGCCTAGGCGGGACAGGTGGGCGTGCTGGCGGTGGAGGAGGGGGTACTGTTGGTCTCGGTAGTGGTTCGGATGATTCTACACTCTTGAGCGGTGAGGGCTTTGGTGACTCTTTAGGTTGGGGTTTGAGTGGCGATTGAAGGCCAGCCAAGTTGAGCTTGCGATTAAGAATTGGTGAGATAGTCCCCAAGGGCTTGGAAGCCAGATTAGCCACAGTTTTTTTGGGGCTTTGGTTTATAGAAAGTAAAGTGTCATCTTTAGCTTCTACAATAACTGGAGCTCCAGCTGCTTTGGCCTCCACTATTAGGTCTTCAAACTCTGAGTCATTGTCTTTTCCATTATTCATGTCCATGGTGGTAATGTGGGCTGGGTCCTCTTCATAACCTCCAGCCACAGGGTATGCAGGTTCTTCCAGTGGACCCAGGGTGTCCTGGAGGGGTCCTAAGCCCATGGTAGGCATCTGGTGTCTAACAGGTCTCTCATATAAGACAACTACTCGTTCTCCAGCTTGTTTTAGCAGCTTTGGCACTTGGACAGAGGATGTCACTTTGACTCCTGTACAAATATCAAGAGACATATAATGTCATTCCATAAATTAAATGTGATGTTAATGGTTCCTGATTGCAATCACTACAGATTCAATTAATAAGAAAATTGTCTGTTCAAGCTTTTGCTAGTGAATTCTCCATCAATAACAGCTAAACAAAAAGGAACTACACACATTCAGCATAGTTTAAAATGAGTTAATTTTATATTGCTCTGGCACTTACAGCTTTGTAGCCCAAATTCTGATATTATGACACCAACCTCCAATTGCAATTAAACGATCTCCTTTCTGCAGGTCAGCCTGGGCAGCGGGGGAGTTGGGAGTCACCGTCTCAATGCTTACATGCACCACGTCACCTTCGCTTGCAGGGACGTGTCGGAATGTCATTCCCACACTACCGTTTGGACCCTTAATGACCTCAGTCTAGATAAAAGAAAGCATAAAGAGAAGAGTTAGATCAATAATTATATGTTCTTTTATAAACATATTTGAAATTTTCATAAATTTTCATAAAAGAAAGCATAAAGAGAAGAGTTAGGTCAATAATTATATGTTCTTTTATAAACATATTTGAAATTCTCATAAGTTTTTGTCTGATTCAGGATCCAAACTGACCACCAATTAAATTGTTATTAGCAGTTATACAAGTTAGTTATTACTGTTATACAAGTTCTGTTGAATGCAATATCTAAAAAAAAAACAAAAAACAAAACAACTTCCCAGAACAAACTTGCATTCTGGGTCTGGTTGCCGTAAGAAATAGCAATGAAAGAAATTTAAATGGTATATAGCCAATTATTATATGCACACCCACTGGATATGAGCAATAAGTTCCCAAACCTGCTTGAAAAGCTAAAACAAGCAACACCAAAATAAATAAATAGATAGATAGATAGATAGATAGATAAACAAACAAACAAAAAAATTAATAAGCAAGCAAATAAATAAACAAGCAAACAAACGAATAAATAAATAAAAGAATGCAAGTCCTTGATGAAAAGAATAGGGATTTTTTTTAATGGTCAAATATAATTATTGAATTTTTCACTAAATAGAAATTGTTGTCAATCTGCAGATATGTTGTGGTTTATTTAGACATGGCACATGAGGTGTGTAACCAGCCAAGTTAAAATGTTCTGGAAAATTAAAAAAAATAATTTATAAAAATGGCACACAATGGCAATATATTTACTATGTACTATACCATGCAATTCTGAGAATTTAAGAAATTACACCTAAAAGGCATCTAATTTGCTTTGTGTTTTTATTTCTGCACTGAATACAAAAATGAACTTGAAAGTGGTTTCTGCCTGCTGCTTGATTGCATGTTGGCAGTTTTTGTCTTATGACATCACAGCAGTCCTTCATGACAGAGCCAGTACTTACAAACCCACAGACGGGTGGACAAGTTTCTTTCAATTAGAAAATCATGAATAATAATTATGGTGGGAGGATCCAAAGGCACTCACCACTCAGTAAAGAAGTTTTTTCCACCACTCACTAAATCTATCCTGGCAAAATATATAAAGAAAAAAAAGAAAAGGGGAGGGGGGGGGGGGGGGGG
>JAOUQZ010000002.1:23205805-23218332 GCA_028564935.1 Neosilurus hyrtlii
CCCACATACAATATATTTAGCTCTACTTCGACGTATCGAGCACTGTTCTACGGAAAATCGACTCAAGATCTTAAATATATATATATTTTTATATATATATATATATATGTGTGTGTGTGTGTGTGTGTGTAATCTATCACACTTGGTGTTTCTGAACAACCCTGGCGTGTAAAGAGTAGTAACTCTGGAGAGACTGATCACTCTCCTGATAGAGTGCCTGCTAGTGTAGTTTATTTTATTATCCTTTTCAATTCAATGGTTTCAAATCTACAACTATCAAACTAACCAGCTACCGATACCTAGCTTTTTAATGAGCTGGCAATTTTATAGAATTTGTTAAAAACTTACATTATTGATAGATTTAGAGCATCTTAACAGTGTCAGGACACAAATCATCAACATCTTAGATAATTCAGGTTAACACATTGACTATGTTATCTGCATCAAACGAACGCATCGTTGTGTAATCACACAACATCTCATGGGAGCAAATAACCAGAGAGCATCATTTCAAGCAGGCTTGTTTCTTAATAACACACTGATTTTGAAACACAACAAACATTTCGCAGTAACAGTATCTTCCCAAGAAGCACTTCATCTGGTGCTTCGACTAGAACATAAACCACCATGTGTTCCCCCTAAACCCTCTTTACGTCTCACCTCCTGTCCCCTCTGCTCCACTGCTTGGAAAGGAAAGTTTTGGCAAACAAACAAACACACACGGCACCCACACCCGGCTCTATTGTGTCGGTGTGTTTTTGTTTGTTTGCTTTTGTTAAAGTTGGATGTTGGAGAGAAATTTTTCAGTACTTTTCAGGAAAGGCCCCGAGGAAAGTTTAACACTTAAATCACCCTACAGATCCAAATTTAAGATTATATTGTCACCAAACACAATAAAAAGCAGCCAGTAATTGGCAAAGTATGATGTTAAACTTAAATAAATTTGCCTCTTGTAAACTGTAAATGTAAATGCAGTCCACATCCAGCCTGATGTACTTTCTAAAGTAGTCAGTAAGCGGAGAGCAGAAGAATAACAAACGAGCTGGTGATGCCACGCCCATTCCCACTGCTGGTCCCTCTGGGAAAGAATCCTTTTCCAGTTCCTAGAAAGAACCACACCCTCTGGATCTGCCGCTGACCTGGAAACCTCTCCATGGGTTCTTGACATTGACTTCACCCACTAAAAGAGCAAACCTTCAAGCCGGGTGCTGCTGTGATCAAGCACTTCCAATCTCCCCTCTTGTGTGTTATTACAGTTTGATAGCAGACCTGATGTTCCCTCCCTCAGGGCGAGCACAGTCACAGGGGACCGCAGGGAAGGGACGCACCAGGACGCAGGGACCCTGAAGCACAGACGACCGGAAGTTGGGAGCCATCACTGACCACATCATGTGCATTAATCACACTAACATGGCATGCATGCACGTGCAGGGCGCCTTTGATCAGGTCACAGCCCAGTAATGTCTACAGCACGTGCACTGTGCAGGACGGTTCCCATGGAGATATTCTGGTGCATTTATTGTGAATTAAAAAAAATACAAACTGTTTAACATTTACAATCTTATCCTTTGTTCTGTTTCTGCTCTATACTTTTTTCCCCTGCCTTCACCAAAATCCTGTATTTTTCCATCAAGTGACGTTCAAGCAGATTTGTACCACGTGACACCTGGGGGGGGGGGCTAATTCACAGCCTTTGCAAAAAAAAAAACAAAAAAAAAGCTTTAGCGTCATCACGTGCTCGTGTCATTCGGACTGTGTCAAAGTCACATGCTTTTTGCAAAAACAAACAAATACGCAGAATAAGTATCGCGGCGACTGGGATGTGAGTTTTATCTGATGTTCATGGCGCGAGTTTATCATCACGTCCCGCCCTTTAATCCGCCGGTGATCCGCACGCGCCGCGCCACGCCCCCTCTGAGGCGAGTGGAAATTTACCAGCTTACAATCAGCCCCGAGTACAAGTTCCGAGATCCGCCACACAGGGACCTCCAGCCCCCGTGTCCCTCCTCACACCAGTCTGACCCGGTCTGGGGAGGTTTATTTAAGCGCTCCGGCTCCACACCGCTGAGTCTCTCAGGATCTAAAGCGCGTGGGATTCTCCCAGTTCCTCAACCCAGTCAGGAAGCGGATGAAAACACACCAGCACTCTGTTAACAATAATCACTTTCCCATTTATTCGGACATTAATAGTAAAAACTGAAACTCCACTCAGCAGCGAGTCCGTCTGATCTTTTTCTCTTCACAAGGGCGGAGCTGTTGTTGTTGGGAGGGGGTTACTTCGAAAAATGGATTGAGATTTGATTGACAGGCCTGAGCGCCTATGCAGCGTCAGCGCGGGTGCCCTTGTCGTCGGCTGATCCAATAGTGTCGCAGGATGGGCGTGACGTTAATCCAAACTTTTTCGCGGCGCCGACGGCTGAAAACTACACCGAGATGGAATCTCCCAGTCTGAACCGGTTTCAACCGGTTATGAGTTTGTTGCTTGTGACGAGAAGAAGAAGGCACAGACAGACTCCACGGTCTCTCTTTATATCCACCTCTCTCTTACACTCTCTCTGTCTCTGCAAAGATAAAAATACAAGTCAAAGACAAGATTTGTTGAACAAGGTTCAGTTTATTTCGTAAAATGGCTCGGGTTGAGGAGAGACCGTAGCTTTGCCGTGATTGTAAGTGCGCTGCAGTGGTGCTTGTGTGAAAGCAGCTTAGCTGAAGCTAGCAGAACGTTTTACTCCCAGGAGCAGTGAGGCCAGTGCTGGTCCTTCATCCAGGCATCAGCGCTGCTGAGCTAGTTGAGGGGACATAAAGGGTTTTTTAGCAACTCTGGCAGAAAAAGCAGACCTTTCTTTCAAAGGCTTGGACTTTCGGTAGGTAACTGATCCAAGTGTGGGCTGAGAAGATGAAATAACTAATAACTTACTGCTGTGTGAGTGTGTGGTGTGTTGTGGCGTTTTACGGAGAAGACATTTAGCTCCTAGTTTGCATGTCCTACTTTGGTCAGAAACGGATAATCCAGTTGCAGGTTTAATCACCTGCTTTGCTTGCTTGTTAGCCATGTCGCTAATGTTACACCAAGTTCAGTTTAAACTGCCTGCTAAGCTGTTACACAGTAAAGATTTCTCTTCTTCACTAGTTTTCTATGGTTTTAAAGTGATGGCCAGTCTGTACTTGGGTGGATTGATGATCTTTTTTTGTTTTACGCCTGCTTTCTGCGTGTTTGTGTTTGTGTGTGTGTGTGTGTGTGTGTGTGTGGAGAGAGCATGCTGTTGGGTGGGAGGGGTTCACCAGTCCTGCACTTCTTTGCTTGGAAACATTGGACGCTTCTGGTGAAACTATGAGTGTTTTTAATGATATGAATAATCTAAATGATGATCATTTTCAGGGCAACTTTCATACTGTGCTCTTTTTTAGGCACTTATTAATATAGTAAGATAACTTAAAACTTAACCAAGTTGATAAAGGGAGGAATGAATACATATCCTTTGTTGTGTTTCATTGTTTTGATATGTAGTTCATCTCTCCTGAATATCAGGTGCACGAATTAGTAAAAGCTTTGACATTATTCTGGTAATGAAAACTTATTCATAGAAAGGGAAGATTAAACCAACCCCATGGGCTCCTGGTCAAACACAAATTATTATATCATCACCTTCTTCAAAGATACGACCGGTTTTAATATTACAGGGAACATCCTGTTTGTTTGGTTGATATTTTTATTCTCTTTGGTTTAAGGCTGACCAGTGGATCAAGCTTTACAGCTGTGTCTCCCATGCACCTGGATTACAGGAAGCTTATTTTTCAGCAGTCATTCTACTGCCAAAAAATTCGCCCCCTAAAACTGAGTTAGGAATAAAACAGTGAAATGGTTTGTTGAAACGGCCTCTGCACAGACAGCTGATCGGTACGCATGCGTCGTCGTTGCATCATGCATGTCAGGCTACTTAATGACATGCCAAGGAAAGGTTTCAGATTCTGTCTCAAAGCCACGCCTACCAGTGACAGATGTAAACATTGAGGCATCAATCAAAAGAGATAGTTTGCACGTGTTCTCATTGAGAAAATAGAGATCAGAGTCCTCTTAGGATTCAGACACATACAGGACGTTTCCACTGTCAAACATCAACGCGCTGAAAATGTTGAGTACCTTCTTGCCGTTTCGTCTTCGTCATCTATTGAGCTTCGAGACTTGTTTTTAATTATTGATTATAAGTGTCACATGTCCAGGATAGAATGTAGAGCTATTTTTTTTTTACATCTGTTTGTCCTGAAGCAGAAACCAGATCAGAAAACCACTGTTGGACATTTTTAATTTAGTTTCTTTTATTCGGGCGTTTTAATTTGAGGTTCAGCTAAATATTAGAGTACAGACCTTAGTGGAATGTAAAACTCCATTATGATTGGGTGATGTAATGGTATAATATCAACACTGATAAATTACATCACTGTGTACTTTTCTGAGATCTCAACAATATATCATGTATTCTTATAATTATCATTTATAATTATTATTTTTGTGTATTTTTTTAAAAGAATATCGAAAGTTTAGGCGTTTTAATTATTTTAGAAAGCAGTTTGCGTTTGTTTTTCCTGCAGTTATTTATCACACAAATATAATCCTACCATGACCCACAGCATGCATCGTTAAAATTCCTTTAAGTTTAGAGATACAACCTTTTTATTATATGGTCCTCATTGTAGATTACTTCTGCTCTGAACATCATGTGAAGATTCGACATGATGATGATGATGCAGATTGCAGTACAAGATAATGCACACATCAAGACAGATACGGTTGTGATGTTGATATAAACGCACAGTTTATGTGTCTTATGATCAGTGTATATCATGCAGGTTCTTTCATGCTTCTGAAGTGTGAGTTTGGAGATCATTAAATTTTGGGAAGAAAAAATGTTGACATTCAGGATTGTCAACTCATTTCTTGCCTCCAAGGAATTTTTACTTTTGTTGTGTTTATTCTAAAGCCCTGCATGCTATGATAGTCAAAGTTACCATCTGTAATTCGGGATCATATTTTAAATTGTTGGATTTTAAAATGATTTTTTTTTTTTTTTTAAAACAGACAGGAATCAGGAAAGTTTAAATTAGATTTTTTTTTTTAAATTGTAAATATCCTTATTTGTTTGTTTGTTTGTTTATTTATTTATTTAAGATGCAGAGTGACCTTTTGTCATCGTACAATTTGCTGTCAGGTGTATGTTTAGGGAGAGAAAATGTCCTGTCCTACCTATATCATTAGTCTTACACTGAAAATGTGGCCTTTATTTGTATTAGTTTTTTCATATGAAGAAATTATTCACTCATTTCACGTGACGTTGCCTTGTTGGATGTTTACTGCCCCAAAATGGCCTCACCAGCCCTCCCCTGTCCCTACAGAGCTCTATGCCAGCAGTAATGACAATGTTAGCTGACCATGCAGCCAGACAGCTGCTGGACTTCAACCAGAAACTGGACATTAATCTCCTGGATAATGTGGTTAACTGCTTGTACCATGGAGTAGGACCGCAGGTAAGAATTCAGTCCCTGCTCTGGACAGCAGGGTCATCAGAGCTATGATTACTTGTTTGTGATTTTATTTATTTATTTATTAATAAATCTGAGCAAGCACAGTCTTTTAGAAGTTTGTCAATTTAAAAAAAACAAATCTTGTAGAGCTTCGAATTCTGTGTTACGTTATTGAAACTGTTCTGTTATGGAAGAACGCTTTAGTTACAGGAGAATCTGTGATGCAAGCTGAACCCTAGATGTTTGGGAAGCTGTGTATTAACTGCAGGGCTGAATAAATGTTGAAATATGCTAAACACTCTTGCGGTGTGAGAGAAATTTCTTCCAGCCTTATGTTCCTGAAGCTTCCGTACAAGTTGTTGAGATTCAGAACTGAGTGTCGTGTCGTTTTGTGAAACATGACACATGCTAAAATTAGGTAAACTGGCCTGGGTGAATTCCTGAGAACACTCCTTTACAACGACTTACAACTTCAGCTCCTGACACCATTTGCTTTCTGTATAGTACAGGTCAGTGTGCAGAAATGATTAAAAAAAGTTTGTGATTTTCGGTTTTTCAAGTCCACAGTGTGGCTAAAGGTAAGTGCGCACCTGACCATTGGACTCGTATGTGGTGTGGTGTTGTCATGTGCTGTAGCTTTACAGTTTACACAACTTCAGTGGGGGGAAAAAATAGACCCAAACACTGTTCCAGCAGAACAACAACAAGCTCGATCACCACATAGTTTTCCAAATCAGAATCTTTGGAGTATAACAATTTGAGTGTCCTGCACTGACCCCTGACCTCAACCCTACTCAACACCTTCGGAGTGAACTGGAACATAGACTGAACCCTAAACCTCCATCACTGCCTGATCTAACTGATTCTCTCTTAGCTGAATAAACACACATCATCGCTGCCTAGGATCTTCCCAGAAGAGTGGAGGATATAATAACAGTGAAGAAGGATTGAGTCTGGAATGGGATGTTTTGCAATTACATATGGCTGTAATAATTATTTAATCATATACTTTTGGTAACGTCTAGCTCATTGAATTCATGTTTCGTGCGGCCGTCTGTGCGTGGTGCACACCCATAAATAAGAACATCAGTGGTCATACAGCCACAAGCCAAACTGATCATGAACTTGTTATCTTATCAAGTGCAAATGTTTTCCCTCTGTATTCCAGCAAAGAATGGCCCAGGAGGTCCTTACACACTTAAAGGAGCACCCGGACGCGTGGACCCGCGTGGACACCATCCTGGAATTCTCCCAGAACATGAACACCAAAGTAAGTCAATACTCTCAAGCAACCTTCTACAGTCAACTGGGCTGGTGTTCACAGGTTGTCTTGGTGAAGGAGCACTGATCAGGCTTTAGTTTCTGCCTCCTCTTTCATTGTACTGATCAGAAGGTCCTACATCAGTGCTCCCGCTCGGAGATGCTCTGTGAGCACAGGCTCTGATATATCTGCTTTGAGGAAGCTCTGATATGATGTCACTAACTGATGCACATATTTGGGGAACCCAGTTTAATCCATTTTGAACTGCAAATCTCTCAGCTGTTTTTGTAATAGTGACCTTTTTGCTGGTAGAGAGCTTTTATCTTGCATTTTATTTAGATGATCGAATATCGACTCTTTAACTTCAGTTCCTTCCAACACCTTTGAGTCCAGGCACCTCTCCCTGCCCCACCTAAACAAATACGTTTTCTAATTAGAATGTAATTACCAAACTACAGTGAGATGTCCTGCCCTCTCCGCTTTTCAGATATCTCTCTCCCTCTAGATCACATTAACTGTGATTTGCTCATCATGTGAAAATAAATTAAAGCAGCCCGAAGTGTCGTAATCGTCTGAATCTGAAAAGGCACCGTGCACCTGTTTACCTGGTTGTAAAAACTTAACGCTAATCTTAAGTCCACTGACGTTCCTGTTTAGCTGATCCTAATTGGAGCTTTGTTGGACTCAGCAGTTGTTGGGATGGAGTTTATTCCCTTATTGTGCATCAGACTTCCTTAAATTAGATGAGACAGTTTGACTTTATTCATTTTGTTCTGGGCTTGCTGTAGGTGTCCTCTTAACCCTTTGGTCATTATTACTAATGTTTGGAATGGTTTTGACAGCATAATTAATCATTTTATAAAATGCTGCCCCAAGAAAGAGAGAAAGCTGTTTAATTTCTCATATAAATATTTTTTTCTTCAAAATTATACTTAAGAATTATTAGTCTGAAGTTCATCATTGGAGCACTTGAGTTCATTTGGCTGCTCCCTGTTTCATTAAACAAAGAGTGAACCAACACAAAACCACAAAGAATTTCTTAACTGAATTTGTTCATATTTGATCATTAATGCCAATGTTCCATTATGTTGATTGCTTGTAATAGGAAGAAAAGGGGTGTGTCTTCCTGTGCACCTTGACACAGCTAGGCTTTGGGCGGCAGGCCTCCACAAGGTCTACCTTTTCATTCCCTTATACTTAATTCTGCTCTGCATCCGTTTTCATTGCATTTGCTTCTTCTCATCTTGGAGGAGGGAGAGCTAAGTGTAAAATGAGTAAGATGCTGATCCAGGAGCAGTTCATGCTCCTCTTTTTTGGTCGTGTGATTGAGGAGAAACTGATCTTAGGCCAGCACTCTTCCTCTCTTTATAGATATCAGAACTATTCAGTGGTCCTAGGCAGGTATTATATTTTGTACATGTACAGGGCAACTGGTTATTTCAGCTGTAGAGATCAATTCAGTGTCAGTCTCTTATTTTTATTTTTTTACATTTATTTAATTTACTACTATTATTATTATTATTATTATTTAAACTTTTTTTTTGTAAAACACATTGTCTTGTTTTTCTTACCATGAATAATCACATGTTATTTAAATCTCAATATTTTTTATCTTTTAAAAAAACTAAAATGTCTAGACTTGAATTAAAGGTGAAGATCTGACCAGTTCTCTTGTGGGGGTGGGGTGGGGGTGGGGTTAGATATCCAGACTTCACCTTTAATTACGTCCCCGTGTTAACTCTCCTGTCCCTCCTGACCCACTCCATTTTTCTTCTTTCTGCTACTTTAC
Organism: Neosilurus hyrtlii; assembly: GCA_028564935.1. NCBI lineage: Eukaryota > Metazoa > Chordata > Actinopteri > Siluriformes > Plotosidae > Neosilurus > Neosilurus hyrtlii. The sequence continues at coordinate 23,214,376 of JAOUQZ010000002.1, forward strand.
TATGATTGATTTCTACAGCTAAAATACTGTCAGCCCACATGACACAGATAACAGTAATGCAACCACTAATTAATTAAAAACATTTTTGTAATCTTAAAGAACACATAACCAAACCTGTAGCTTGTTTTGCTGTTCCCCGAGGTGCACACCAGCCAAAGAGAGAACAGCAGGTGCCAAAACTTCATCAATTGTTTGGAATTTGTGAAATTCTTACGCAAGAAATTTATAAAAACTGTGTTAACTGCATGTGTCCTTGCTTCCGTCTCACATTTGAGTACATAATCTTATGCAAGTTGTTATTATTATTATTATTATTATTATAAATTGTTGTTTTAGCCTTAGTAAGTTCTGTGGTTTCCAGCATGGTTGTACTCGGATGCAGGTGGCCTTTATGTTAATTTTCTTCTCGCTTTCTCTCGTTCTGGTGTGAAACTGGCCGAAACAGCAAAAAGTTTATAAGCTTTTGAGAAACTAGAAAATTCAGATTGTGTAGAATGTTTATAGCAAAACTGAATTAACGCAATCAATCAAACCTGCATGAAAAACCCTTCAGTCTGATTCTGTTTTTTTTTTTTTTTTTTTTTTAATAATGATAAGATTTTAAAATGTATTAAGGCAGTGATGATTTTCTGTTTTTTTTTTTTCTTTTTTTCCTTTTGAGTCATAATTTAAAAAAAAATCACAGTAGCTCATGTGGTGAATTGGCTGTTTAAAGATGAAATTCTTAATGTTTATTCTGTTCCCTTGGCGATGCAGTACTATGCTCTGCAGATTCTGGAAACAGTAATTAAAACAAGGTGGAAGATTCTGCCCAGAAATCAGTGTGAAGGTAAGATTTTATTTCCAGCTCACCTGGGGGTGAAGTTTATAAAAATACATCATAAAAAATACATCATCTGTATCATCAGTAATGGGTCAAGATTTTCTGCATTTTAAATGAAAATGTAATTTAATTCAATATTGAATGGTTTATGCAACTGTTTTTTAAATTCCTTTCCCTTTGTTTTTACTGGTGCCTGGTCGTTATTACCATGTTACTGCCAGAAGGTGGCAGGAATGTACCTGACTGCTTGTCACCAACCGACAGCCATCCGCCCCTCCATTACCTTATTAAATCTGAAAAATACAAAATGCATGTGTTGTAAAGTGATGTGCACATGTGATTTCTTTTGAATTAATTGTTAAAATGTCATCTGCAGGAACACGAAGATATTAATGTGTAATTAAGACGTGTTCATAAAGATGCATGTTGCACTTCTGCTGTCCTTTCTTGTTTATTAGTCATAAAATATGTGGATGAAGAAATTCTTTAGAGGCTTTGTATTTTTTCTCCTTAAAATATGTAGTAATGTTTAATCATTTTAAAGCTCTAGGTATTACTGGACAGTACTACTTTACTACTGGGTGAAATATTTTTTAATAATACTTTATTACTGGGTGAAATATTAAGAAGCCGGGGTTGGTTCAGGCTTAAGTCAGGACTGGAAAGCTCAGTTCACTATCTATTAATGTTTATTACAAGTCTAAGGGCTTGAGCTGGTAAACAAAAGAGGTATATAAATGTTGGATAATTGTGCGTCATGACTTTGTCGCTGTGTTCTCTTAAAACTTGGAAGCTTTTTACACCTTCCTTCTCTTCCCTGTTTGCACACAGGAATTAAAAAATATGTTGTGGGCCTGATTATAAAGACGTCATCTGATGCAGCCAGTGTGGAGGTACGTATGGTGTCTAAATTTACTTAAAAAAAAACTTTAGTGTTATTTAACATCTGATGAGTGATGTGTTTTATTGCAGAAGGAGAAGGTGTACATTGGAAAGCTTAACATGATTTTAGTTCAGGTAAGATCCTTTTGTTTAATCATCACTTGAAGGGGCTCTATGGTACTATATTAAATTACTTTTACTGTAATTAGTACTCATTTAATACACAGTTAATCACACTTGACAAAGAGCCCCAGTAATCAATAATAATAAATGGGCAGTGACAAACATTATTTTTAAAAAAAACAAATTTTTTCCTTCTCTTTTGAATTCTTCACGATCTCTCTACTTAATTTCATCATAGCCAATTCAAAATCGTCAGGCATCTATTCCCTATCAAACAACAACTAGCAACCGAATGTCAGGGTTGTCATAATGCACTCAGAGGTCATTATCATCCCCAATCATTATTTAAATAATTTTGTTGTAATATGTTATTGTTTCTATAGTAACAGCTCATTTACAGGGACTTGTATGATTACACTACATAATCTAATAATAAATGGATTAAAAAAAATACTTGACGGTGTAATTAATTAGAAGATGATTATTAAATGTGCGTGATTAGAGGTTTGGAGGCGGGTGACTCAGTGGTTGGCACTGTTGCCTCACAGTAAGAAGGTTCTGGGTTTGATTCTAGAACAAGGGCCTTTCTATGTGAACTTTACATTTACTGAATGTGCTTGCATGGGTTTCCTATAAATAAACTCTAGTGGCATGCTCATTTGGTCAAATAGAGTCCATGATGGATAAATAAACCACACAGAATATTTTCAACTGACCATCAACCCTCCAACCACCTTCTACCGTTCAGATACCACCGTACCGCTGTACCACCTTCTACTGTTCAGATACCACCGTACCGCTGTACCACCTTCTACTGTTTAGATACCACCGTACCGCTGTACCATGTTCTACTGACTAGATACCACCTTCTACCGTTCAGATACCACCGTACTGCTGTACCACTTTCTACTGTTTTGTAATCTTGTTTTTTAGATCCTCAAGCAAGAGTGGCCGAAGCACTGGCCCACGTTTATCAGCGACATCGTGGGGGCGAGCCGGACCAGCGAGAGCCTTTGCCAGAACAACATGATCATCCTGAAGCTTCTCAGCGAGGAGGTGTTTGATTTTTCTAGTGGACAGATGACCCAGGTCAAAGCCAAGCATCTGAAGGACAGGTGAGACTCCATCAATAGCAATAAATTGGTGGCCATATGAGTCACCTCAGTAAAGAGAGAGATTACAGCAAAAGATTAATAAATTCATGCAGCGCATGAGGTTTCCAGGATTGTTTGAGATTCCAGTGGTGTTTGTTTTTTCTCCTTCAGTATGTGTAATGAGTTCTCACAGATCTTTCAGCTTTGCCAGTTTGTGATGGTGAGTACAGCCTATATTGAGATTATAAAAGCAAACCTGAAATCAGTCAAAATGGGAATGTAATAATCAGCTATTATTTGATTCAGTCATTCTTCCCATCTCTTAGGAAAACTCCCAGAATGCTCCTTTGGTCCATGCCACCTTAGAAACGCTGCTCCGGTTTCTGAATTGGATCCCTCTGGGTTACATCTTTGAGACCAAACTCATCAGCACTCTAGTGTACAAGGTGAGACCTGCTCAGAGACAGATACTTAGCATTTTAAATTAGTTTGTACCATCCCTTAGAATCTGGTTCATCCCCATTGTGTACAGTTAGAATTTAAAGCAGTACTCTCAAACGTCCTTATTTGGTAATGATGTGTTGGTTGATGTTTGTACGTCTGCAATGGTAATCAGCAGTTTACGTTTAGGCCGCTGGGTTCTAGTTCTGCAGGGTCTGTAGACTTGAATGATTTTTGTAGCTTTATACAGAAGGAATTTTGGGTTGATTAGAGCTGCTAGAACTGATCGAGGACTGATAACATTCAGAGAGAGAAAAATTTCTATTGGGTGCTGCTCACCGGCAGGAGTAATGAGTTTTCTGAAATTTAAAACATGAAACACTTGGAAGGTAAATTTTTTTTATTATTATTTTTGATGTATTGTCTGGAGCACGTACATTGTTTTATCTTCAACAGGCAAGATTTGTTCTTTGTGCTGTCTATCACTCCACCCCTCCCTCTCCCTCTCTCTCTCTTTCTCTCTCTCTCTCTTTCTCTCTCTCTCTCTCCCTCTCTCTCTCTCTCTCTCCCTCTTTCTCTCTCTCTCTCTCCCTC